>JASAND010027191.1:0-148602 GCA_030248195.1 Trissonchulus latispiculum
CGTTGCTTTTCATAACTTGTCATGTATTATAATTCGTTTTCTGCGTACGTACGTTGTGAGACCCATTTACCAAAAATTCGTTAAAAATTTTCTGAGTTTAAATTTTCAACTACTTTTTGGTTATGTTGTCCCTCGCAGGAGCTCGGGCGGTAAGCCCTGGGGAGTTGTAATGAGGCGGCGTGACGTCAGTCCTCTAAAAATATTATGTATGTGTGTTTGAATTTATTTTGTATTGAAATTGTGTTAGGAAAGTCATTTTGAAAGTAATTTATAATGTTAGAAATTTATATTGAAATGGTGTTTTGAAAATTGTTTGAAATTTATGTGTGAAAGTCTTATGCTGAGTTTTGTGCGTTTATGTAGAAATTACGTATATGTGTATCAGCCAGCCTAGCCAATAGGTGGCGCTGTTGAGACGTCTGTTTTCTCTCGAAGCCTCTCCCAGCATCTCACTTCTCAAGGGGGTCTCAAAACTATCCAATCAAATTCTTCCACGCTCTTTCAAAACTGGTCTTATCCAGACGTCTTAAAATTCAGTCAGTCTAGTGTCCTGACATTAACGTGTGCGGTCGTGTTTTTCTATCTGTGCTCCCCTTGTATTCTTCATATTTACTGTGCTTTATCCTGCCCCTATTAGCTGTGCTTATTTATTGGTTACTTTATATGTCTAAAGGGTTTACCCCTCTAGACTTCTAGTCGCTCCAGGTTGACCCTGTTGAGCCAGACTTTTCATATTTATCTTGTCTCTGTTTGTTTTTAATCTATTGTTCTTAGTCTTTTGAAACTTCTCTATAAGTTTAGGTTTCTTTTATTTGGGTAGTTTTTCTCTAGTTTATTTACTGTAGTATCCCGGGTTAATTAGAAATCACTGTGTACCTTGTATTTTTACTCTCTATGGTTGCTTCACTGTTTAGTTAGGCTACTTTGTACTCTGTAATTTGCTCTCAAAATTTATTGTACACATTTTCGGGGTTCGCCCCATTATTCAAGCATAACTGTTTTCAAGTAAATGTGGTCTCTTTTTAGACCATTCTAGGGTGTCTTATTTAGTTTAGGTTTTTGTATTAGAATTGTATAATCGGTAAGTAGGGTTTTTTCTGAGAATATTCGGGTAGGTAGATAGTTATTTTTAAGCGTGTATTTTTCAGCAAATTTGGGGTAGGTTCTTATTATACTGAGTCTTTGCTCTTCATCGGTGGTTAAACTCCATTCGGTAGGGTTCACTTAGGCTTGTTGGCGAGGTTAGTTGGGTCGTCTGGAACTACATCTCCTCCAGGTTCGACGTTCTCCTTGTGCACAGTTTCCCACTCGTAAAGTTTGGTTAGTTTGTACACTTCCAACTTTACAGCGGTATTGATTGCCCCTCGGACTTTTGGTTGCACTGCTGACGACTCCACACAGAAACAATCACTAACAAACAAAGTGTTACACAACACTGTTTTCAAAAACAGCAGTTTCAAAACTACACGAAATTCCAGATAACAGTCAGAAAACAATTTAACGCAAAGCAGGAAATAGTCAAAAAGAAACAACAAAATTATTATATATACCACCAAGATCCAATCACAGTCAAGTCAATTCTCAGAGAATGAATCAGGGTTGCCTCACACTCATATAAAAAGGCACAAGTAAGTAATATACCATCGAAAGTCCTAAAAATTTCGACCTTAAATTCAAACCCAAATTCAATCAGGTGGTGTCTAAAACCAGGAACAGGAACAGGAATAGGAACAAAGGTCTAAAATCAGGAACAGGAACAGGAACGGGGTCTATTTTCAGGAACAGAATCAGGAACAGGGGTCTAACTTCAGGAACAGGAACGGGGGTCTAATTTCAGGAACAGGAACGGGAGTCTAATTTCAGGAACAGAATCAGGAACAGGGGTCTAATTTCAAGAACAGGAACGGGAGTCTAATTTCAGGAACAGGAACGGGAGTCTAATTTCAGGAACAGAATCAGGAACAGGGGTCTAATTTCAGGAACAGGAACGGGGGTCTATCTTCAGGAACAGTGTACAGAGAGCACCAATGATATAGAAGTTATGTGCTCTTCTCTCCTGGCTCCGTGGTGTAGTGGTTGCACGCCTAACTGCAGTTCGGGAGGTCCGTGGTTCGATTCCCGGCGGAGCCAAATCTTTACAACAGGAACGGGGTTTAATTTCAGGAACAGGAACGAGGGGCTAATTTCAGGAACAGGAACGGGGGCTAATTTCAGGAACAGGAACGGGGTCCCACCCGTAACTTCGGGGGGGTCCCACCTAACACTTATTATATGCTTACATATAAGCGTATATCTGCTCGCTCAGAGTTGGAAGTGGGTCGCGGGTACCCGCGGGTCGTTGGTACCCGCGGGTCGACTTTCAGGTCAGTGGGTACCCGCGGGTCAGAGCGGGTCAATAGTTGGTTTTGTTCACACTAATTTTACTCTCTATTTAGGGCTAATTTTACCAGAAAAATTACAATTTATTTTTTATTACAAATTTTCAATTTCTCTCTAAGTTTTGGCTCTTTTGTATGTTATATACATTATAATATTGCTTTTATGATAACATTATTTATTTCTATTCTATCTTGAATCTTCAGCCAAAAATATGTCAGTAGGTAATATCTTTACTGGCATAGTCAATTCATAAATGTTTTATTATCACGTAAAGTCGTTAATGCTTTGCCATTGATTGATAAACCGTTTGGGCGAAAACAATGTTGACAGCTTACTACAGCCTGCAAATCTTATTTTATTAATTTTTATTAATACTCTTATTCTATTATGTACTCTTTCTAATATATACCGGTTCAATTTGGATTGTTTTGTATTGGTGCGCCAATTGCGTAATAAGGGTTGGGGAAACCCAAATTAATAATAATATTATTATTATTACCCTATTCCTGATTCTATTCCTGAAATTAGACCCCGTTCCTGTTCCTAAAATTAGACCCCCGTTCCTGTTCCTGAAATTAGACCCCGGTCCTGTTCCTGAAATTAGACCCCCGTTCCTGTTCCTGAAATTAGATCCCCGTTCCTGTTCCTGAAATTAGACCCCTGTTTCTGTTCCTGAAATTAGACCCACGTTCCTGTTCCTGAAATTAGACCCCTGTTCCTGATTTTGTTCCTGAAATTAGACTCCCGTTCCGTTCCTGTTTTTAGACCACGGTTCCTGTTCCGGTTCCTGTTCCTGTTCCTGGTTTTAGACCTTTATTCCTGTTCCTGTTCCTGGTTTTAGACACCACCATTCAATCAGTCTACAGTTTACAAATTCAGTTGTTCAATTACAGCGAAATCAACAAATTCAGTTTTCGTTCCATCCAACACTAAATGACAGTTAGCTTGGTCAGACGTTGAGCTGGTTGCTGCAGAATTAGATGACCTAAGGAGATGAGAATGCTTTGAAGATAAAGGTCGATCTCCAGAAAAATGCATCCTCAGTTGATCCGCCAAAGGTGACGTCAAACGCAAAACAATACCTTTCTCGTTAGAAAAGAATAAGTAGGCAAGAGATGTAGAACATTTATTTGGTGATTCCAATAGGCTCTGAAGTCGAAATCCAACAAAATAGACAGCGAAAAATGGCCGATTTGAAGGGAATATTCAATCAGTTCAAGGCGTCTCAAAGAAGGAAGATGGTCAGTCAGAACTTTGGCACCAACCCGTTTTTCTTCATCAGAAAGGCTATAAAGAATGTCAAGCGAAAGTATTCGCAAACACTCGCCATATCGCCCAATAAATTGTGGCAAACTGACAGCCATGCTGCCCGTAGAACCTACTGGATAGGTGCTTTCCAGACACCGCAATGTTGGACTGTCCATATGAAGATTCTGAATCAAAGGCCATGGATTACAGCGGCAATACTGCTTAATGACATCAGAACGTGCATGTTTAAATTTGCCAAGACTGTTGTTGTTGACAACAATTTTGCTGAGTCGATCACCAGTGGATAGGCTGAGGTTAAACTTTTCTAAATCTCGTCAGAAAAACCAACCCAAACTTCCAAGGTTTCCAGAAAGGGCAATCTTAGGATGTAAGGGGTTTCTCGGCTTGGCAGTTTTGAGAAATCAAAACCCAACCGTAATTCCAAGTTCTTCAGATTCGGATAAACGCTGGAAAGAGCGGAAAAGAAAGTTTCCGGATATTTCGCAAGATCTACGGAGAGTATCATCGATTCAACTCTGGAAACAGGTAAACCTTGCTTGGACTTTACCACTAGCCTTCCGATGCTGATGGTCCAGCGCACCCGGCTCAGGTCAATCTTTTGAAGGGAGGAAATCGTAGCCAATCCGAAGAAAAGAACTTCCAAATCTGTCCAACGGTTACAATTGCGTAATGAGATTTCTGTAAGATGTGGATTTTGCAAGGCAGCATTCTGAATACTCGAAAATATCGGACACGTAGCAACGCTCAATACGTGGAGAGATCGCAAATTTCCACCAGATGCAAAGTAACTCCAATTAGAAAGTTCCCGAGGGGACGAAACAACCCTAAGACATCTGAGGTTTGAGAAAACCAGGAGCTGATTTGGCACAGCAGATACGTCCATGCTAACCTCATTGATACACAGACTTTCAAGACAGGACGTGGAAATACTCTTCATGGTCAGCAAATCGTTAGATTTGACATGACAATTATTGAGACTGAGTGAACGGACATAATCCGGTAATTCTTCCAAGACAGACAAAAGATCAGCACATGAATGCAGATTGGAGAGGTAAAATTCGCTTATCCTTTCAAGGTCAGATGAAAGTAGAGCATGGCAAAATTTGGAAAAGTCTGTTTTCGGAATATGCAAGGAACCCATTGAGAGCGACTTGAGACAAGGACAACAACGAACCAGACAGAGGGACAAATCGCATAAAAGGGAAAAAGGCAGATCGTCGCCGGTAGAATCGTTTCTAACGAGTCGGAACTCCACCAGACCTCCAGGATACTTGAAGTGACACATCTGCCGAAGTTCCTCCCTCACGGCTGCACCATCGTAAGTCTTCCACTCCGGCAATGCTAGGGTCAAAGTATGCAAATTAGGCAGCCATCGACAGATTATTTCCATCAAATCTGCACTGATAGGCGATGTCAGATAGAGTTTCGACAGATTCAAGAATCTCGTCAGAGCCCACCTGATGAGTTGATCCCTTGTGATGGGACCGGAGTAGGACTTGTCAAATCCAATCATCAATTCACCCACCTCAGCATAGGATTGGAGGATTATCCCATCAAAATGTTTAGAAAGCGACCCTTCAAGGAGCACTCGATTCCGCAAAGGAATATAGGAAAGGATTTTAATAAGGATTTCCGTCGGAAGATGTAACAGTGTCATAGCTGACTGTTCAATTCTAAACACAAGAAGCATGTATACGTACATGTAGTGGTACGTATATATGGATGTACTGCCTAAACGCCGATTTTGTGCAAACCCCGGTCTGCATGAACTTTTAAAGTCTGACCAAAAAGTATTGGAACCGAAATGTGAGCGGCTGTCCTGAGTTATCATTTGAAGGCAGCCTATATAATGTATATATTTTTAGAATCCTCAGGAACTCTGGATTCCGCAAATCCGGGTTTCATTCATGGAAAATCTAAAATGTTTAGTTTTTAGCCCACTTTTTATCGCAATCAAAATTTTGTTTTCACGATCGAATATACCTGGTCCCGACGCATAGTTTTGCTCTTACAAGTTCTTCACGAAAATGCACCCAATATCCGGAATTCCGGGTTTTCAAAATTTCTGGGTTTTTAAAATTATCTCCAATACCCACAAGCATACATTAACACGGGGTCCGATTCTGGGGGGGGGGGGGCTACCCTGACCTCGGCGAGGGGTCTACCTCTGAAAAAATCCAAAACTTTAGGTCTGCCCCGAAATTAGCAAAAATTTCGAATTTTTAAGGGTTTGGACCAAAAATTAGCAAAAAATGGCAATTTTTAGCGATTTATAAGAAATTTTTTGAAAAAATCACTATATAATATTTGCTAAAAAATTACCAATTTTCAGTGAAAATTGCTGAGGGGTCTACCCTTTTTGGACAAGAGGGTCTGCCCTTTTTCCCTTTTCGCTGAGAGGGTCTACCCGTTTTTTGTCGGTCTGGGGGGGTCTGCACCCCCCCCCCATTCCCCCCACGTTATCCTATGCCCACAAGATGGATATCACTCGAAAGCTTTTATCGAGCTGAACAACTTTTGTAATAGAATGGACTCTTGAAAATGCGCACAATTAACGGAATTCGAGAAAACCGGATTTTAAAAATTTTCTCCAATATATACCCCACAATATGGTATCATTCGAAAGCTCTTGATGAGCTGAACAAATCTTGTAATAAAACCAATGTCTGAAAATGCACAAAATTCCCGAAACTTACGAATGCAGGCAGGATTTCACTCTAGCTTTCGAATGATATCCATCATGTCGTATTGCAGAAAATTTTTAAAATCCAGCAATTTTTAAAACCCGGTATTCCGGAAATCTGGTGCATTTTCGTGAAAAACTTGTAGGAGCAAAAATATGCAGCGGGACCTGCTCTTTTCCGTGAATGAAACCCGGAATTCCGGATTTTTCCGGATTTTCGGAATCAAGAGTTCCTGAGGATTCTAAAAATATTACATTATATGTAGGCTACCTTCAAATGATAACTCAGGACAGCCGCTCACATTGGTCAGACTTTAGTTCGGGCAACCGAACTCCTAAAAACTCCTAACAGCTAGAAATTTTTGGAAAATCATACATATAATGCTGGAAATGGAAAGAAAACAAACTTAAGGTACCTTGATAATGACCGAAATATTCTGTAAAATCCAGGAAAAGGTCCGGTCGTCGACAGTCGTTCAGAGAGCGACATGACTTTAGCTACATAGTTATCTTTTCATTGTTTATATACATTTCCATAATTTTTCTAAGCAATCGTAAAAACTGCATATTTTTCCAACTTCTCTCTCTCGGTTTTAGGGATAAATTCGGAAAAAAGCAATATACATATATATATAATTGCTGAAAATTTGTTAACATTTCTATCAAGAGTACATAATGATAGGAGTGTGACAAGCGTCACACTCTATGCAATGAAGGCAAAAACTATGCGATGCGCGCTAACGGCTTACCCCCCCCCACAAATTGACCCCTCTCACACCGCCCCTATATGGGTACATAGTTCCAAACGGGAGTCACTCACCCGCTTAGCATGTTTTATACATGCAAGTGTTAAACATACACGCTTAAACCCCCTCCCCAAATTGGGCCGCTATTAATTTCAGCGTGTAATTATGCTAAGCAGTGAGCGACCCCCGTTTGGACCACGTACCCATATAAGGGCGGTGTGAGAGGGGGTCAATTTGTGGGGGGGGGGGGTAAGCCGTTAGCGCGCATCGCATAGTTTTAGCCTTCATTGCATAGAATGTGACGCTTGTCACACTCTTATCATTATGTACTCTTGTTTCTATCAACTAGATAGTCAATTAATCATAGTTTCCGTTTTCTCTATTCCATTGTTCCACATTTCTCCCCTGCTTTTTCGAAAAAATTATATATAGCTTAAAATTTCTCCAAAAAACTAGATCGTTTTACAGAATTTCTAAGATCTCTCAAGTTTTCAAAAAAATCCCATTTTCAGCAATAAATTTTCAAAAATTTTAACTGTTCGGATAAAGGCTTTTTTAAACAAAAAATGGTCGTGGGACTGTCGCTTTTGTCATTGGCGATATTTCTATGGCATAAGAAAAAAATCACCACTTTTTTAATTGCCTGCGCTTAATATATACAGGCCTCCCTCCACTTTGAGCTGGCATTTCTCATACAACATTCGTACAAGATCCGACTTAACTATTCGTTAAAAAATATGTTTTTTTTTGCTACGGACTTATCCACCATCAAGGCACTACATGAGGCCTATACGGTGATGCTCTCCGCAGTCCTTTGAAAGTGGACAAGAAAGCGGAGAAGCGAAGACCACGGACAGAAAACGTGATCCCCAAGCCAAGTCGGTGTACGGTTATTGGCACGTGGCCGCAGTCACACCCAAGGCAAACGACGTTGACTGTTAGCAACAAAGTTTGCCCCCCGCATACCTCGAGTGACTAAGATGGCTGAAACCTACTAGGGCTACTCGGAAAGCCTGGGGTCAAAAAAAAGGCTGCAGAAGCAAGGAACGAAGGGTTTGGGCCGAGTCTCAAGATAGGAAAGAATGAAAGTCCACTTCTTGATTAAATCGAACTTAAATTAGAAATAAACTTTTAAGAAAATTTACATTCAAGTAAAAATTGGGAAAAATGCATATTAGTTTGCTATTGCGTATATGAAGAAGTTATTAATTATTTATATCGACTGCAAAATTTTTAAAAGTCATTACCTGTGAACTTACCAAAATTAAACAAAAGCTGTTAATTGTATGGGGTTAAAACTTAGTATTTTGAAATGCCAATGAGAGCTCGTAGAACCACCGCCTTATATCCGGAAAGTGGAAATCGTAATCAGTGCTGTGCCGGATATTGTAGTTGGTGGCGATAGATAGCTCAGGAGAAGCGATAGCTGTGAGTAGACAAATCCTAGTTGGGATAGTTGAACAATTCGAGGCGGAGATCTTTGTCTGTGGTATCGAGGATGAATTAAGTTAAATAGATAGACCAGTGATTGATGGAAGGCAGAGACAGAGATCGTTGGGAATTATTAAATCAAATTAGGTAAAAGATTCAGAGTCAATTCAGAGACCATGACTTGTAAAGATCAATTTGCAATTTGCAATCGTTTGGCAGGAAGTGGACAATATATAAGGTAATCATGTGGGCAGGAGGAAAAGAATTGCCAGCAGATTCATTTTAGTTCTTAAAAGTTGAATAAACACAACGTACTCTCAGCATAGCGGTGGAGCCCAAAAAAATATGTATATAATCTACAAAATATGTGGAAATGAGCAAAATCAGATGTGGTAAACACATCGGTCAAAAATGGACCCCTCTAATCATACACTAACACGGGGCCCGATTCTGGGGGGTCTACCCCGACATCGGCGAGGGGTCTACCCCCTGAAAACGTTCAAAATTTTAAGGGAGTTTGTCCTAGCAATTTTTAAGAAATATTTTAAAAAAATTTGTAAAATTTTCTAAAAACTTTTGGTAAGAATTGGTAAAAACTGGTAAAAAGTGGTAACTTTTGGTAAAAATCGCTTAGGGGTCCACCCTTTTTTCTTTCTGGATGAAAGGGTCTGCCCTTTTTTCCTTTTCGCTGAGGGGGATATCCGTTTTTGTCGGTCTGGGGGTCTTCTGGTCTGGACCCCCATTTCCCCCACGTTATCCCATGCCTCTAATGGGCTTCCCGTTCTACGCACTGAAAAAAAAGTGCCCACTGCCCAGATGTTGCCATCCAGACACGAAAGTCCTTAAGTTCTGATTCGTTCCCCTATTACGTTGTGGTTTTGCTTCTCTGGAATTTCTGGGCTCTTAAATTCACTTTTGTTGACAGTAACGCAACACAGAAACACGACCGAAGTAAAAAGGAACCAATGTTCATCATTCAGGGCAGTTTAGTTTCTATTGACCTAGCGAAAGTCGAAAAACAGAACTCAAATTAGGGTTTACGCCACCTAAATACCGATAAGCCATTTTTCAGCAAAATCGGGGGCAACAATTTTGCGGTTCCACTTGGTTTTCAGCTTCAACCAGATAGAGGATAAAAGTGTTTCGGTTATTGATTCTCCGCATTGATTAATAATTTCTTTCTGCTATATCTTAATTCAGCGTTGACGATAATAATAACTTCCCATACAAATTCTAGCTTAATGGGTCAACTTTTAAAAAATTTTGAGTGGCGAGGGATAAACGAGACAAGACACAATGATTTTTCAAATTTGATTTACCTCACCATCGCGGCTGCATGGATGCAAGTCATGTGTAATGTAGTAATTCACATGAATGAAATAGAATGGAACCAGGAAAAACATGAACATGAATTTAACGAATGTAAGTTCTGGGCACGTTTTAAGCTACTCTCCTGCCAAATTTCTATGAATCCAAAATCATGTTTCATGGACAACGGAGACTACAGCTAGTCCTACAGCCTTGACCTCAAAACTATAAATCAAGAGCCAGAATAATGTTTCAGTTTCCATTAAAATCCCACACGATCTGTTGTCTACCAACGCACCGGATTACAGTCCCGTTGTACCAAGTCTGCATGGTTGACTATTAGAGTTGTGCC
Source organism: Trissonchulus latispiculum (assembly GCA_030248195.1). Classification (NCBI taxonomy): domain Eukaryota; kingdom Metazoa; phylum Nematoda; class Enoplea; order Enoplida; family Ironidae; genus Trissonchulus; species Trissonchulus latispiculum. Next base: position 10,169 of record JASAND010027191.1, read on the forward strand.
GTTAAGAAAATTCTCGGGCCGGGCTCGGGCCATACAAGTTTCTCACGCCGCGTAGCCAAGGCCCAAGCCTGAAGACCGCTCGGGCCACTCGATCTCATCGGATCGCCCGGGCTTTTCGAGGTGCTTGTTTGTAGTGTTTTAGAACAGCCTGATTTAATCGGCCACCGCCGCCGTTGACCGACCCTTGGCCGTTCTCGGCTGGCGCCACCGGTACCACCTAGCCAGACACATTTGTAGCGTTTGAAGACAATCTGAGCTAGAAAGTTGCAAGATATTTATATTACGCATTACAAAGACAATGGAATCGGTTTTTACTTTATACATTTGGAAAAAGTTCACATTCAGTCTTGGATATGTTTTGTAAACATCTGCTGCTCTGATCAAATTGCTGTGTTAACTACAAATATTTGTGTTAGGCCGTCTGTCAGCCGCCGGACAACGGCTGGCCGGCAGTTGAACGGCCGGACGGCCATTGTCCGGCCGTCCGCCGAACGGCCAGACACTCAGCCGGGCAGGTCGCCGGCTTCCCGATCGTTCTAAAACACTACTTTTTTTGTCTATGCTCAATAAAGTAATATATATTGGTTTTCCATTGTGACACCTTTTCTTGTCTAATTGCTGTCTTTTTTAATGAATACATCGTATGAGGTATATTTGAAGCGAAATATGAAGGCTCCAGCACAAAATTCTACTTTCTACAAGAATGTTGCGAAATGCTAACCTGTTTATAGGTGTTCTCTGTCTGCAAAATGTTATGCTTTAGTTGACGACAAATTCTCTTTAATCAAACATTTATAACTAATTTATACGAGTTCCTAAACTAGGATATGTACTCTGTCTGATGTTGGATCAAGAAAGTAAACAACTAAAGTCCACCCTTTATATCGCCAGTGGGAATGGTCAATTTTGTATGTAAAGCTGCAAAATGCAAGCAAGCTGTATTCAACTAAGTTTGATGATGGATATTGCATTAGATAGATAGCTTATTTGAGGAGTTCATTTCTTATCTTAATTAATGTTGGAAAATAAGAAAATTTTGCGGGCCTTTGTTTTCTTCGGGGCGGGGCCGGGGGCGGGGCCACGGGGGCCGGCCCGGGGCCGCAAATTTCTACGGGCCGAACGGCCCGACGTCGCAAAAACGGCCCGAACTGTTAGGTAATTGATTTCAACTTGCTTTACGTCTAATTTCAACTTATTCTACGGCTATTTTTATGTCTTCCATTTTTCACAAACAACAAATAGCAATAACGAGTGGTCACTGGTCAATCGATTACGTGTTTGGTAAATATTACATTGTTATGCAGAATTCCACACATTATCCATATACAAATCCAAGCTGTCGCTCCTACTCCACTCTTAACCTTATGTTACAATTCCGATTCCATTATTTTTCAAAGATGCTGTCCTACTTTTTTTGAAGCTTTTCACTTCCTCAAATTAAATGTCTCTTGTGTTAAGTTTGTCCACGTGCTTGATTTTGACATAAAGGTCTAATTTACATGACCAATAGCAGGGAAAAACTAAACCAAATTTCGTTTAGTTTGTCTAACAAGGTTTTGGATGTTGGTTATGTTTCCAATTAGCAATTACAATCGCAACAAGAGCACTGCGTCTTAAACTGCGAACGATGCCCCCTTACATCATTACCAATACAATCAATGTTTTGATATATATATATATCAATATATATAAGGGAATGTTTTCATTCCAATTGTTTTCCGACAACTGTTCACATATAAAAAGCTCTACACCCTTTTCATAGACGTAACTTAAAATGGATTAGGTATATCCAATAAGTAGCCACCATATAACAACCTTAGACACCCAGATACCGACACAGCTCAATTCTAATTTCCATTATGTGTAATTAATCATCTTAAAACAAAGCCATTGAAAATCCGTAAATGGAACTTTGATTGTAGACTTGAAATTGCACCGAAATTTATAGAAAAATTCCCATTTACCGTGTAAAAAAAACCGGCCGCCTATTTGTAATCTTGCGGGCCGGGCCGTCGTCCAAAAATCCGGACCGGACTCGGGCCGGGCCGGCCCGATCCCGCGGCCCGCGTCACAACTCTAATCTTAATAGCTTATGCGGTTGTAAAGAAAAGTAGTGCTCAAAACAAAACTCTACCTGCGATTTTATAAAAAGCTAAGTTCCTAAAATAGTCAATATCGTACTTGAATTGATTAAACCTAGCTGATCTAGCAATTAAGGTAATTTTTGGTTCTATCACTACATCACACCAGGAGTACATAATAGATAAGAGTGTGACAGTTGGCAGGCTCTCTGTTGTCAGCTCTCGAGCCATGCTCTGCACACTAACGGCCCATCCCCCCCCCCCCCCCCTCCCACCTCCCCCCCCCCCCGCAAGCCAGAACCTAGTACGCAATTGCGTATGCTCACTTGTTCTACCGTAAGCCACCCCCGCAAATGTATAATTTGTCGGTTGAAAAAGCGATGGGTCTGTTTTGCGGGGGGGGGGGGTCGAATGATAGGTCGCAATTGCGAGGGTGGGGGTGCCTTCCTATAGAAAAGATTGAGCATTCGCAATTGCGTTCTGGGTACTGATTTGCGGGGAGTCAATTAGGTACGCAATTACCTGGGGGGGGGGTGGGCCGTTAGAGTGCAGAGCATGGCTCGAGAGCTTGATAACAGAGAGCCTGCCAGCTCTTATCTACTATGTACTCACACTAATAAAACTGCTAATAAATCGCGTGTACTTCGAGCCACATTCTCCACTACTGTCGGTCTGCAAAACTGAGTTTCGTTCTCTCGTGTTGTTTCGGCCAGTCTGCTCCCTTCCACTCAGACCGTCCGCCATCCTAGAGCCTTACAGCGGCGCTCTGCCTTCGAGCCGGGCTAGCCCCGGCTCGAGGAGCTTGGCTGGCGCGAGCCCTGCCCGAAAAATTTTTTAACGGCACAACCCTAGTATCGGAGTATAGATTCCAGGTACGAGCACTAACCATAGTGACTATTACTTGATGCTAGCACTACCGTAGCTAATTAACATCCACAAAAGTTGGTTGACTCAGTTCAAAGTTGACACGGCTATAGGGATCCATTTTAATACAATTAACAATCAAACAGGACGAAACATTACACAGCCCGTTCCTACTGAATATACAAAAATCGTGCATTCGTTGCGAACGAACATAATAAAAATGAAAACCACTAAAATTATTCATTTATTGAAACAGAAGCAGTAAACCAGGTTTTATTCAAGAAAATAGAATACAAATGAAATAACGAAAATGACAGAAAGCGCCAAACAAAAGAATAAGAACACATCAACAAACTGTTCGAAGTACTGGAGACAAAATACATACACAACTCTCTATGAACCCTATATATGTAACTATAGGTAGGCCAGGTCATAGCCTCAGCCTCATCCCAGATAGACTTTCATCTTCTGTACACGACTTTTCTTTTGCCACATTAAACGGTTTATTAAAATTTATTTTATTTATTTAGGTTATTTTAAAACAACCTTCTAAGATGTAATTCATGAGTTTTCCGATTGCTTGAACATCATTTTAGATTTAACTTTTTCACACAGGAACGTTTTCCAAATATTTTTAAAAATTCAAGGTTGGAAAGTGGTTAGATAATTTTGACACTGAAATGGTCTTTAAATCTTTAAATACATAAATTATATAGTTCCTGGGAAGGGCACACAGTATACTGCATACAAACCATCAAGATTTTAGAATTCCAAGAACTAAAGACCAATACAGGACAGACTGAAAATTATATACCTTCTGAATGCTACACAATAAAGCGAGCGAGTAAGAAAGAACACAGAAACATTCTGGAAAGGATACTACAACAAAGTGAACGAAGTGTATTTTAGAACTTTTTTTGTGCCCTACTGTCCTAAAGGAGGTCCAAACTCTCTGGATATATACCGCAACGGACTAAACTAGAATCCACGGAAATAGCTACCAACTACTACAAAGATTTGATGAAAAATAAAAAAGCAAGATTCATCACCACCTTTGACTAAGATGGTTATACAGCAACAACTACAAGTATATAAACAAGAAAAACAAACTAAATATAAATTGAACTGCAATTTGAAATACACAAGAACAAATTCCAACTGCGCCAGATAGCAAGAACAATACCATACCAATGAATGGCGGATCTAGGGTTTGTGTGTGACTGGAGTCTTAAAATCTTTTTAGCGTAGGGTCACAAGTTGAGGATCTTATCGTTTTTGTAATGAAATCGTTCATTAAATCTTTTATCTTTTCATTTTGAAGGCAAGAAAATTTCTTGGAATATATGTTACATATTCTTAGGCAAGAGATTTTCAATTAAAATTTGAAGGTGTTCCAGGCACTTTCTTCATTAAAACAATATATAAATCTGAAATCAAAAAGAAAAAATAGGCGCCACGAATGTTTGTTTTCGCCCTTTATTCTTTTTTCTCCTTAATTATTCCTTCCTTCGAATTGCGACGGGGGCGCCCCCAAACCCCCTGCATCCGCCTCTGCTACCAACTTATTTCAGCTACATCTATCTATAAATGGCGACAAAAGATTAAACAATATTTATTTAACTCAGCTTGGACATATTCCACTAGAATATCCCTTACAAAAACAAGAAACTTGTTTATACATTTATAATATAAATATATATATTCATATATATATATATATATATATATTCATTTCATATATATATATATATATATATATATATATATGAATATATATAATTCAATCAGATCCATATAAGATATAACGATTGGCTCCACCCAAAACCAAATTACGATTTCCTGGAATATAAAAAATTCTATGGAAAATGAATGGCAGGATTTTGAAGCATTGAATTATCTTTGTGTAGAGGTCGATAAAATGAAGAATACAGCCTGACACGATTTTCCAAAGCAGAGGATATACGCAAAACTAGATCTTTCTCACCAGAATGGAACAAGTAGGATAAAGAGAATTATTGTGCTGGTGACTCCAAACCATTTCCCTCCATAATGAACTGAAAACGGAGAAATCGGTGACCAACGACATAAACAGCAATAATGGTCGATTATTAATATTTTGGAAACGATCCCCTGACCCCCTTTTACCCATTAACAAGGCGCTCCAGTGGAAATTACAGGTTTTCCCTAGTAAACACTACAAGTTTGGTATTTGATTTAAGATTGTTAAAAAAGTCGAACAAAACTACACGTTTCTTTAGTATTTTCTACAGAAAACTCCAGTGAAAAAACTACAGGTTTCTTCAGTATTTCCTACAGGAAACTCCTGTAATTTTTACTATACGAGAGGCCGGTAAAATATATACGTATACAAAAGTTACTGTTGTAGAAAATAAAGGAAGCTCCGCTAGTGACTGACCACACAGGAGCACTTTTATGGAAAACTACAAGAACTCTTGTAATATTTACAGGAATCTTTTTAAGAGTGTAATGGAGTTGGCAGGTGTTTAATTTTTGGAATGCAGGGGGTTTGGGGGCGCCCCCGTCGCAATTCGAAGGAAGGAATAATTAAGGAGAAAAAAAAGAATAAAGGGCGAAAACAAACATTCGTGGCGCCTATTTTTCTTTTTGATTTCAGATTTATATATTGTTTTTAATGAAGAAAGTGCCTGGAACACCTTCAAATTTTAATTGAAAATCTCTTGCCTAAGAATATGTAACATATATTCCAAGAAATTTTCTTGCCTTCAAAATGAAAAGATAAAAGATTTAATGAACGATTTCATTACAAAAACGATAAGATCCTCAACTTGTGACCCTACGCTAAAAAAAGATTTTAAGACTCCAGTCACACACAAACCCTAGATCCGCCATTCATTGGTATGGTATTGTTCTTGCTATCTGGCGCAGTTGGAATTTGTTCTTGTGTATTTCAAATTGCAGTTCAATTTATATTTAGTTTGTTTTTCTTGTTTATATACTTGTAGTTGTTGCTGTATAACCATCTTAGTCAAAGGTGGTGATGAATCTTGCTTTTTTATTTTTCATCAAATCTTTGTAGTAGTTGGTAGCTATTTCCGTGGATTCTAGTTTAGTCCGTTGCGGTATATATCCAGAGAGTTTGGACCTCCTTTAGGACAGTAGGGCACAAAAAAGTTCTAAAATACACTTCGTTCACTTTGTTGTAGTATCCTTTCCAGAATGTTTCTGTGTTCTTTCTTACTCGCTCGCTTTATTGTGTAGCATTCAGAAGGTATATAATTTTCAGTCTGTCCTGTATTGGTCTTTAGTTCTTGGAATTCTAAAATCTTGATGGTTTGTATGCAGTATACTGTGTGCCCTTCCCAGGAACTATATAATTTATGTATTTAAAGATTTAAAGACCATTTCAGTGTCAAAATTATCTAACCACTTTCCAACCTTGAATTTTTAAAAATATTTGGAAAACGTTCCTGTGTGAAAAAGTTAAATCTAAAATGATGTTCAAGCAATCGGAAAACTCATGAATTACATCTTAGAAGGTTGTTTTAAAATAACCTAAATAAATAAAATAAATTTTAATAAACCGTTTAATGTGGCAAAAGAAAAGTCGTGTACAGAAGATGAAAGTCTATCTGGGATGAGGCTGAGGCTATGACCTGGCCTACCTATAGTTACATATATAGGGTTCATAGAGAGTTGTGTATGTATTTTGTCTCCAGTACTTCGAACAGTTTGTTGATGTGTTCTTATTCTTTTGTTTGGCGCTTTCTGTCATTTTCGTTATTTCATTTGTATTCTATTTTCTTGAATAAAACCTGGTTTACTGCTTCTGTTTCAATAAATGAATAATTTTAGTGGTTTTCATTTTTATTATGTTCGTTCGCAACGAATGCACGATTTTTGTATATTCAGTAGGAACGGGCTGTGTAATGTTTCGTCCTGTTTGATTGTTAATTGTATTAAAATGGATCCCTATAGCCGTGTCAACTTTGAACTGAGTCAACCAACTTTTGTGGATGTTAATTAGCTACGGTAGTGCTAGCATCAAGTAATAGTCACTATGGTTAGTGCTCGTACCTGGAATCTATACTCCGATACTAGGGTTGTGCCGTTAAAAAATTTTTCGGGCAGGGCTCGCGCCAGCCAGCTCCTCGAGCCGGGGCTAGCCCGGCTCGAAGGCAGAGCGCCGCTGTAAGGCTCTAGGATGGCGGACGGTCTGAGTGGAAGGGAGCAGACTGGCCGAAACAACACGAGAGAACGAAACTCAGTTTTGCAGACCGACAGTAGTGGAGAATGTGGCTCGAAGTACACGCGATTTATTAGCAGTTTTATTAGTGTGAGTACATAGTAGATAAGAGCTGGCAGGCTCTCTGTTATCAAGCTCTCGAGCCATGCTCTGCACTCTAACGGCCCACCCCCCCCCCCCCCCAGGTAATTGCGTACCTAATTGACTCCCCGCAAATCAGTACCCAGAACGCAATTGCGAATGCTCAATCTTTTCTATAGGAAGGCACCCCCACCCTCGCAATTGCGACCTATCATTCGACCCCCCCCCCGCAAAACAGACCCATCGCTTTTTCAACAGACAAATTATACATTTGCGGGGGTGGCTTACGGTAGAACAAGTGAGCATACGCAATTGCGTACTAGGTTCTGGCTTGCGGGGGGGGGGTCCACTAGGTACGCAATTGCGGGGGGGGATGGGCCGTTAGTGTGCAGAGCATGGCTCGAGAGCTGACAACAGAGAGCCTGCCAACTGTCACACTCTTATCTATTATGTACTCCTGGTGTGATGTAGTGATAGAACCAAAAATTACCTTAATTGCTAGATCAGCTAGGTTTAATCAATTCAAGTACGATATTGACTATTTTAGGAACTTAGCTTTTTATAAAATCGCAGGTAGAGTTTTGTTTTGAGCACTACTTTTCTTTACAACCGCATAAGCTATTAAGATTAGAGTTGTGACGCGGGCCGCGGGATCGGGCCGGCCCGGCCCGGGTCCGGTCCGGATTTTTGGACGACGGCCCGGCCCGCAAGATTACAAATAGGCGGCCGGTTTTTTTTACACGGTAAATGGGAATTTTTCTATAAATTTCGGTGCAATTTCAAGTCTACAATCAAAGTTCCATTTACGGATTTTCAATGGCTTTGTTTTAAGATGATTAATTACACATAATGGAAATTAGAATTGAGCTGTGTCGGTATCTGGGTGTCTAAGGTTGTTATATGGTGGCTACTTATTGGATATACCTAATCCATTTTAAGTTACGTCTATGAAAAGGGTGTAGAGCTTTTTATATGTGAACAGTTGTCGGAAAACAATTGGAATGAAAACATTCCCTTATATATATTGATATATATATATATCAAAACATTGATTGTATTGGTAATGATGTAAGGGGGCATCGTTCGCAGTTTAAGACGCAGTGCTCTTGTTGCGATTGTAATTGCTAATTGGAAACATAACCAACATCCAAAACCTTGTTAGACAAACTAAACGAAATTTGGTTTAGTTTTTCCCTGCTATTGGTCATGTAAATTAGACCTTTATGTCAAAATCAAGCACGTGGACAAACTTAACACAAGAGACATTTAATTTGAGGAAGTGAAAAGCTTCAAAAAAAGTAGGACAGCATCTTTGAAAAATAATGGAATCGGAATTGTAACATAAGGTTAAGAGTGGAGTAGGAGCGACAGCTTGGATTTGTATATGGATAATGTGTGGAATTCTGCATAACAATGTAATATTTACCAAACACGTAATCGATTGACCAGTGACCACTCGTTATTGCTATTTGTTGTTTGTGAAAAATGGAAGACATAAAAATAGCCGTAGAATAAGTTGAAATTAGACGTAAAGCAAGTTGAAATCAATTACCTAACAGTTCGGGCCGTTTTTGCGACGTCGGGCCGTTCGGCCCGTAGAAATTTGCGGCCCCGGGCCGGCCCACGTGGCCCGGCCCGCGGCCCGGCCCGTAAGAACACATCGGCCCGCAAAATTTTCTTATTTTCCAACATTAATTAAGATAAGAAATGAACTCCTCAAATAAGCTATCTATCTAATGCAATATCCATCATCAAACTTAGTTGAATACAGCTTGCTTGCATTTTGCAGCTTTACATACAAAATTGACCATTCCCACTGGCGATATAAAGGGTGGACTTTAGTTGTTTACTTTCTTGATCCAACATCAGACAGAGTACATATCCTAGTTTAGGAACTCGTATAAATTAGTTATAAATGTTTGATTAAAGAGAATTTGTCGTCAACTAAAGCATAACATTTTGCAGACAGAGAACACCTATAAACAGGTTAGCATTTCGCAACATTCTTGTAGAAAGTAGAATTTTGTGCTGGAGCCTTCATATTTCGCTTCAAATATACCTCATACGATGTATTCATTAAAAAGAACTTGCAGTTAGACAAGAAAAGGTGTCACAATGGAAAACCAATATATATTACTTTATTGAGCATAGACAAAAAAGTAGTGTTTTAGAACGATCGAGAAGCCGCCGACCTACCCGGCTGAGTGTCTGGCCGTTCGGCAGACGGCCGGACAATGGCCGTCCAGCCGTTCAACTGCCGGCCAGCCGTTGTCCAGCGGCTGACAGACAGTAACAAATATTTGTAGTTAGCACAGCAATTTGATCAGAGCAGCAGATGTTTACAAAACATAGCCAAGACTGAATGTGAACTTTTTCCAAAATGTATAAAGTAAAAACCGATTCCATTGTCTTTGTAATGCGTGATATAAATATCTTGCAACTTTCTAGTTCAGATTGTCTTCAAACGCTACAAATGTGTCTTGGCTAGGTAGGTACCGGTGGCGCCAGCCGTGAACGGCCAAGGCTTGCTCAACGGCGGCGGTTGTCAATAGCATCAGACTATTCTAAAACACCACAAAAAACGCACCTCGAAAAGCCGGGGCGATCCGATGAGATCGCGTTGGCCCGAGCGGTTGCTTGGGCTTGGGCCTTGGCTACGCGGCGTTTGAAACGCGCATGGCCGAGCCCGGCCCAAGAATTTTCTTAACGGCACAACTCTAATATGATCGAGCCGTGCAGATTGTTACAACGGGATTTACCGTAATCCGGTGCGTTGGTAGACAAGATATCGTGTGGGATTTTAATGGAAACTGAAACATTATTCTGGCTCTTGATTTATAGTTTTGAGGTCAAAACTGTAGGACTAACTGTAGTCTCCGTTGTCCATGAAGTATGATTTTGGATTCATAGAAATTTGGCGGGAGAGTAGCTTAAAACGTGCCCAGAACTTACATTCGTTAAATTCATGTTTTCATGTTTTTCTCAGTTTCATTGTATTTCATTCATGTGAATTACTACATTACACATGACTTGCATCCATGCAGCCGCATTGGTGAGGTAAATCAAATTTGAAAAATCATTGTGTCCTTTTGTCGTTTATCCCTTGGCACTCTAAAATTTTTTAAAAGTTGACCTATTAAACTGGAATTTGTACCGGAAGTTATTATTATCGTCAACGCTGAATTAAGATATAGCAGAAAGAAATTATTAATCAATGCGGAGACTCAATAACCGAAACACTTTTATCCTCTATCTGGTTGAAACTGAAAACCAAGTGGAACCGCAAAATTGTTGCCTTTTATTTTGCTGAAAAATGTTTTATCGTTATTTTGGTGGCGTAAACCTAATTTGAGTTCTGTTTTTCGACTTTCGCTAGGTCAATAGAAACTGAACTGCCCTGAATGATGAACATTGGTTCCTTTTTACTTCGGTCGTGTTTCTGTGTTGCGTTACTGTATGCAAGAAAGGATTTTAGAACTTTGAAATTCCAGAGATGCAAAACTACAACGTAATAGGGGATCGAATCAGAGCTTAAGGATTTTCATGTCTGGATGACAACATCTGGGCGGTGGACACTTTTTTTTCAGTGCGTAGAACGGGAAGCCCATTAGAGGCATGGGATAACGTGGAAGTGGGGTCCAGACCAGAAGACCCCCAGACCGACAAAAACGGATATCCCCCTCAGCGAAGAGGAAAAGAACTGAACCCTTTCATCCAGACAGAAATCAGGGTGAATCCCTAAGCGATTTTTACCAAAAGTTACCACAGTTTTTACCAATTCTTGCCAAAATTTTTAAAAAATTTTACAAATTTTTTTAAAATATTTCTTAAAAATTGCTAGCATTCAAACTCCTTACAATTTTGAACGTTTTCGGGGAGTAGACCCCTCGCCGATGTCGGGGTAGACTCCCAGAATCGGGCCCCGTGTTAGTGTATGATTAGAGGGGTCCATTTTTGACCGATGTGTTTACCACATCTGATTTTTCTCATTTCCAGCATATTTTGTAGATTATATGCATATTTTTTGGGCTCCACCGCTATGCTGAGAGTGCATTGTGTTTTTATTCAACTTTTTAGAACTCAAATGAATCTGCTAGCAATTCTTTTCCTCTGCCCACATATTACCTTATATATTCTCCACTTCCTGCCAAACGTTTGCAAATTGCAAATTGATCTTTACAAGTCATGGTCTCTGAATTGACTCTGAATCTTTTACCTAATTTGATTTAGTAATTCCCAACGATCTCTGTCTCTGCCTTCCATCAATCACTGGTCTCTCTATTTAGCTTAATTCATCCTCGATACCACAGACAAAGATCTCCGCCTCGAATTGTTCAACTACGCCAACTAGGAATTCTCTACTCACAGCTATCACTTCTTCTGAGTTATATCTATCGCCACCAACTCCAATATCCGGCACAGCACTGATTACGATTTCCACTTTCCGGATATAAGGCGGTGGTTCTACGAGCTCTCATTGGCATTTCAAAATACTAAGTTTTAACCCCATACAATTATGAGCTTTTGTTTTAATTTGGTCAGGTCACAGGTAATGACTTTTAAAAAATTTTGCAGTCGATATAAATAATTAATAACTTCTTCATATACGCAATAGCAAGCTTATATGCATTTTCCCAATTTTTACTTGAATGTAAATTTTCTTAAAAGTTTATTTCTAATTTAAGTTCGATTTAATCAAAGTGGACTTTCGTTCTTTCCTATCTTGAGACTCGGCCCAAACCCTTCGTTGCAAGCTTCTGCAGCCTTTTTTTTGACCCCAGGCTTTCCGAGTAGCCTAGTAGGTTTCAACCATCTTAATCACTCGAGGTATGCGGGCGGCAAGCTTTTGTTTGCTAACAGTCAACGTCGTTTGCCTTGGGTGTGACTGCGGCCACTTGCCAATAACCGTACACCGACTTGGCCCAGGGCTCACGTTTTCTGTCCGTGGTCTTCGCTTCTCCACTTTCTTGTCCACTTTCAAAGGACTGCGGAGAGCATCACCGTATAGGCCTCCTGGAACTCCTAGATGGTGGATAAGTCCATAGCAAAAAAAAACATATTTTTTAACGAATAGTTAAATCGGATCTTGTGCGAATGTTGCTGTGAGAAATGCCACTCAAAAGTGGAGGGGAACCTGTATATATTAAGCGCAGGCAGTAAAAAAAGTGGTGATTTTTCTTATGCCATAGAAATTTTGCCAATGACAAAAGCGACGGTCCACTACCATTTTTTGTTTAAAAAAGCCTTTATCCGAACAGTTAAATTTTTTGAAAATTTATTGCTGAAAATGGGATTTTTGAAAACTAGAAGATCTTAAAGAAATTCTGTAAAACGATCTGGAGTTTTTTGGAGAAATTTTAAAGCTATATATAATTTTTTCGAAAAAGCAGGGGAGAAATGTGGAGCAATGGAATAGAGGAAGCGGAAACTATGATTAATTGACTATCTAGTTGATTTAGAAACAAGAGCACATAATGATAAGAGGAATTTGTGACTAACGTCACATTCTATGCAATGAAGGCTAAAACTATGCGATGCGCGCTAACGACACCCCCCCCCCCCCCACAAATTGACCCCCTCTCACACCGCCCTTATATGGGTACGTGGTCCAAACGAGGGTCGCTCGCTACTTAGCAACATGTGCGCACTTTGAAATTATACCAGCCCAAACTGGGAGAGAGGTTTACGCGTGTATGTTTTTGCGCACTTGCGTGTATAAGCACATGCTAAGCGGGTGAGTAACTTCCCATTTGGAACTATGTACCCATATAGGGGCGGTGTGTGAGGGGTCAATTTGTGGGGGGGTAAGCCGTTAGCGCGCATCGCATAGTTTTTGCCTTCATTGCATAGATTGTGACGCTTGTCACACTCCTATCATTATGTACTCTTGATAGAAATGTTAACAAATTTTCAGCAATTATATAGATATGTGTATTGCTTTTTTCGGAATTTTTTTTTCTAAAATCGAGAGAGAGAGAAGTTGAAAAAATATGCAGTTTTTGCGATTGCTTAGAAAATTATGGAAATGTGTATAAGCAATGAGAAGATAACTATGTAGCTAAAGTCATGTCGCTCTCTGAACGACTGTCGACGACCGGACCTTTTCCTGGATTTTACAGAATATTTCGGTCATTATCAAGGTACCTTAAGTTTGTTTTCTTTCCATTTCCAACATTCTATCGTATGATTTTCCAAAAATTTCTAGCAATTAGGATTTTTAGGAGTTCGGTTGCTTGAACTAAAATCTGACCAATGTGAGCGGCTGTCCTGAGTTATCATTTGAAGGTAGCCTACAAATAATGTAATATTTTTAGAATCCTCAGGAACTCTTGATTCCGAAAATCCGGAAATTTCCGAATTCCGAGTTTTCATTCACTTGGAAAAGAGCAGGTCCCGCTGCATATTTTTGCTCCTACAAGTTTTTCACGAAAATGCACCAGATTTCCGAATCCCGGGTTTAAAAAATTGCTGGATTTTTTAAATTTTCTGCAATACGGTATGATGGATATCATTCGAAAGCTAGAGTGAAATCTTGCCTGCATTCGTAAGTTTCGGGAATTTTGTGCATTTTCAGACATTGGTTTTATTACAAGATTTGTTCGGCTCATCAAGAGCTTTCGAATGATACCATATTGTGGGGTCTATATTGGAGAAAATTTTTTAAAATCCGATTTGCTCGAATTCCGACAATTGTGCGCAATTTCAAGATTCCATTCAATTAAAAAAGTTGTTCAGCTCGATAAAAGCTTTCCAGTGATATCCATCTTGTGGGCATAGGTTAACGTGGGGGGAATGGGGGGGGGGTGCAGACCCCCCCAGACCGACAAAAAACGGGTAGACCCTCTCAGCGAAAAGGGAAAAAGGGCGGACCCTCTTGTCCAAAAAGGGTAGGCCCCCGGTAATTTTCGCTGAAAATTGATGATTTTTTAGCAAATATTATCATAGTGATTTTTTCAAAAAATTCCTTATAAATCGCTAAAAATTGCCATTTTTTAGCTAATTTTTGGTCCAAACCCCTAAAAATTCGAAATTTTTTGCAGCAATTTCGGTTTAGACCTAGAAAGTTTTGGATTTTTTCAGAGGTAGACCCCTCGCCGAGGTCAGGGTAGCCCCCCCCCCCCCAGAACCGGACCCCGTGTTAATGTATGCTGGTGGGTATTGGAGATAATTTTAAAAACCCAGAAATTTTGAAAACCCGGAATTCCGGATATTGGGTGCATTTTCGTGAAGAACTTGTAAGAGCGAAACCTATGCGTCGGGACAAGGTATATTCGATCTTGAAAACAAAATTTTGATTGCGATAAAAAGTGAGCTAAAAACTAAACATTTTAGGTTTTCCATGAATGAAACCCGGATTTGCGGATCCAGAGTTCCTGAGGATTCTAAAAATATATACATTATATAGGCTGCCTTCCAGATGATAACTCAGGACAGCCGCTCACATTTCGGTTCCAATACTTTTTGGTCAGACTTTAAAAGTTCATGCAGATCGGGCATTTGCACAAAACCGGCGTTTAGGCAGTACATCCATATATACGTACCGCTACGTGTACGTATACATGCTTCTTGTGTGTAGATTTGAACAGTCAGCTATGACGCTGTTACATCTTCCGACGGAAATCCTTATTAAAATCCTTTCCTATATTCCTTTGCGGAATCGAGTGCTCCTTGAAGATTCAACTTCTAAACATTTTGATGGGACAATTCTCCAATCCTATGCTGAATTGAGTGCATTGATGATTGGATTTGACAAGTCCTACTCCGGTCCCATCACAAGGGATCAACTCATCAGGTGGGCTCTGACGAGATTGCTTGAATCTGTCGAAACTCTTTCTGACATCACCTATCAGTGCAGATTTGATGGAAATAATCTGTCGATGGCTGCCTAATTTGCATACTTTGACCCTAGCATTGCCGGAGTGGAAGACTTACGATGGTGCAGCCGTGAGGGAGGAACTTCGGCAGATGTGTCACTTCAAGTATCCTGGAGGTCTGGTGGAGTTCCGACTCGTTAGAAACGATTCTACCGGCGACGATCTGCATTTTTCCCTTTTATGCGATTTGTCCCTTTGTCTGGTTCGTTGTTGTCCTTCTCTCAGACTGCTCTCAATGGGTTCCCTGCAATTCCAAAACAGACTTTTCCAAATTTTGCCATGTCTATTTTCCATCGACCTTGAAAGGATAAGCGAATTTTACCTCTCCAATCTGCATTCATGTGCTTACCTCTTGTCATTTCTTGGAAGAATTACCGGATTATATCCGTTTAATCAGTCTCAGTAATTGTCATGTCAAATCTAACGATTTGCTGACCATGAAGAGTATTTCCACGTCCTGTCTTGAAAGTCTATGTATCAATCAGTTTAGCATGGACGTATCTGCTGTGCCAAATCAGCTCCTGGTTTTCTTAAACCTCCAGATGTCTTGGGAGTTGTTTTCGTCCCCTCGGGAACTTTGTAATTGGAGTTACTTTGACATCTGGTGGAGAATTGCGATCTCTCCACGTATTGAGCGTTGCTACGTGTCCGATATATTTTCGAGTATTCAGAATACTGACTTGCAAAATCCACATCTTGCAGAAATCTCATTTGGCATTTGTAACCGTTGGACAGATTTGGAATTTCATTTCTTCCGGATTGGCTACATTTCCTCCTTCAAAAGATTGACCTGAGCCAGGTGCGCTGGACCATCAACATCGGAAGGCTAGTGGTAGAGTCCAAACTTGGTTTACCTGTTTCCGAGTTGAATCGGTGTACTCTCCGTAGATGTTGCGATATATCCGGAAACTTTCTTTTCCGCTTTTTCCAGCGTTTATCCGAATCTGAAGGAACTTGGAATTACGGTTGGGTTTTGATTTCTCAAATTTGCCAAGCCGAGGAAACCCCTTACAATCTAAGATTGCCCTTTCTGGAAACCTTGGAAGTTTGGGTTGGTTTTTCTGACGAGATTTCCAAAATTTTAACCTCAGCCTATCCACTGGTGATCGACTCAGCCAAAATTGTTGTCAACAATCAGCAATCTTGTGGAATTTAAACATGCACATTCTGATGTCATTAAGCAGTATTGCCGCTGTAATCCATGGCCTTTGATTCAGAATCTTCATATGGACAGTCCAACATTGCGGTGTCTGGAAAGCACCTATCCAGTAGATTCTACAGGCAGCATGGCTGGGAGTTTGCCACAATTTATTGGGCGATATGGCGAGTGTTTGCGAATACTTTCGCTTGACATTCTTTATAGCCTTTCTGATGAAGAAAAACGGGTTGGTACCAAAGTTCTGACTGACCATCTTCCTTCTTTGAGACGCCTTGAACTGATTGAATATTCCCTTCAAATCGGCCATTTTTCGCTGTCTATTTTGTTGGATTTCGACTTCAGAGCCTATTGGAATCACCAAATAAATGTTCTACATCTCTTGCCTACTTATTCTTTTCTAACGAGAAAGGTATTGTTTTGCGTTTGACGTCACCTTTGGCGGATCAACTGAGGATGCATTTTTCTGGAGATCGACCTTTATCTTCTGAGCATTCTCATCTCCTTAGGTCATCTAATTCTGCAGCAACCAGCTCTCAACGTCTGACCAAGCTAACTGTCATTTAGTGTTGGATGGAACGAAAACTGAATTTGTTGATTTCGCTGTAATTGAACAACTGAATTTGTAAACTGTAGGCCTGATTGAATGGTGGTGTCTAAAACCAGGAACAGGAACAGGAATAAAGGTCTAAAACCAGGAACAGGAACAGGAACCGGAACAGGAACCGTGGTCTAAAAACAGGAACGGAACGGGAGTCTAATTTCAGGAACAAAATCAGGAACAGGGGTCTAATTTCAGGAACAGGAACGTGGGTCTAATTTCAGGAGCCAGAAGAAGCGGGGTCTAATTTCAGGAACAGGAACGAGGATCTAATTTCAGGAACAGGAACGGGGGTTCTAATTTCAGGAACAGCACCGGGGTCTAATTTCAGGAACAGGAACGGGGGTCTAATTTTAGGAACAGGAACGGGGTCTAATTTCAGGAATAGAATCAGGAATAGGGTAATAATAATAATATTATTATTAATTTGGGTTTCCCCAACCCTTATTACGCAATTGGCGCACCAATACAAAACAATCCAAGTTGAACCGGTATATATTAGAAAGAGTAGATAATAGAATAAGAGTATTCATAAAAGTTAATAAAATGAGATTTGCAGGCTGTAGTAAGCTGTCAACATTGTTTTCGCCCAAACGGTTTATCAATCAATGGCAAAGCATTAACGACTTTGCAATAAGTAATAAAACATTTATGAATTGACTATGCCAGTAAGATATTACCTACTGACATATTTTTGATGAAGATTCAAGATAGAATAGAAATAAATAATGTTATCATAAAAGCAATATTATAATGTATATAACATACAAAAGAGCCAAAACTTAGAGAGAAATTGAAAATTTGTAATAAAAAATAAATTGTAATTTTTTCTGGTAAAATTAGCCTAAATAGAGAGTACAATTAGTGTCAACAAACCCACCTCTTCACCCGCACTGACCCGCGGGAACCCACCGACCAGACAGTCGACCCGCGGGAACCAACGACCCGCGGGGACCCGCGACCCACTGCCAACTCGGAGCGAGCAGATATGCGGCCCATATGTAAGCATATAATAAGTGTTAGGTTGGGACCCCCCGAAGTTACGGGTGGGACCCCGTTCCTGTTCCTGAAATTAGCCCCCGTTCCTGTTCCTGAAATTAGCCCCTCGTTCCTGTTCCTGAAATTAAACCCCGTTCCTGTTGTAAAGATTTGGCTCCGCCGGGGAATCGAACCACGGACCTCCCGAACTGCAGTTAGGCGTGCAACCACTACACCACGGAGCCGGGAGAGAAGAGCACATAACTTCTATATCATTGGTGCTCTCTGTACACTGTTCCTGAAGATAGACCCCCGTTCCTGTTCCTGAAATTAGACCCCTGTTCCTGATTCTGTTCCTGAAATTAGACCCCGTTCCTGTTCCTGAAATTAGACCCCGTTCCTGTTCCTGAAATTAGACCCCTGTTCCTGATTCTGTTCCTGAAATTAGACACCCGTTCCTGTTCCTGAAATTAGACCCCCATTCCTGTTCCTGAAGTTAGACCCCTGTTCCTGATTCTGTTTCCTGAAAATAGACCCGTTCCTGTTCCTGTTCCTGATTTTAGACCTTTGTTCCTATTCCTGTTCCTGTTCCTGGTTTTAGACACCACCTGATTGAATTTGGGTTTGAATTTAAGGTCGAAATTTTCAGGACTTTCGATGGTATATTGCTTACTTGTGCCTTTTTATTTGAGTGTGAGGCAACCCTGATTCATTCTCTGAGAATTGACTTGTCTGTGATTGGATCTTGGTGGTATATATAATAATTTTGTTGTTTCTTTTTGACTATTTCCTGCTTTGCGTTAAATTGTTTTCAGCGGTGTAGAGTTTGGACGATTCTAAAAATATATACATTGTTGGGGTTTACTCCAAAGGCTAATCTGCTGTAAACGGTCAAAGTTTGTACACACATTTTTTGGTCGTACTATAGCAAGAGTACATTATACATCTTTCAGCTTGACACATCCTTTGCACGCTAATGGCACCCAGTGACCCTCCCCGCAGATTGGTACCCAGTCGAAAGGGGGTACGCTCATTCGCTCTATATATGCTTGTGTGCTAAAGCTAGAAAACACAAGCACTATGTGCGCGAGTTTTGTGTCTGCTTCCAGCTTTAGAACACATTCGTAGCGGCTAAAATTTTTTGAAGTGAAGGACCCAATTTGCGGGGGGGGGTCAGCCGTTAGCGTGCAGAGGATGTGTTATACTGCTGTCATACTCTTATGTATTATATATCAAGAGTACATAATGATAAGAGTATGACAAGCGTAACATTCTATGCAGTGAAGGCCAAAACTATGCTATGCGTGCTATCGGCTGACCCCCCGGAATTGACCCCCTCTCACACCGCCCCTATATGGGGGTCCAAACGGGGGTCGCTCACTTTGCTTTGAATAATTACACACTGAAATTTAAAGGGGCCAAATGTGGGGAGGTGTTTAAACCGTGTAAGTATAACACTTGAAAGTAGAAAAAATGATAAGCGAGTGAGCGACCCCCGTTTAGGACTATCTACCCATATACAGGCGGTGTCACAGGGGCTCAAATCGTGGGGGGGGGGTCCAGCCGATAGCGCGCATAGCATAGGTTTGGCCTTCACTGCATAGAGTGTTAGGCTTGTCATACTCTTATCATTATGTACTCTTGGTATTATCAAGAGTAGATAATATAAGAGTGTGCCACTAGGCACACTCTGTGTTATCAGAGCAAAAACTATGCTCTGCTCGCTAACGGCCCACCCCCCCG
The DNA here is from genome assembly GCA_030248195.1 of Trissonchulus latispiculum. NCBI lineage: Eukaryota > Metazoa > Nematoda > Enoplea > Enoplida > Ironidae > Trissonchulus > Trissonchulus latispiculum. The sequence goes on from JASAND010027191.1 coordinate 29,772, forward strand.
CAAATCAGACCCATCACTTCAAAGTGTTTTGAGCGCTATGCTTGTGTTCTAAAGCTCGAAGCAGGCACAAACTTGGCGCCCGCAGTGGTTTTGTTTCCGATCTTAAACACATAAACATCCAGCGTTTGAGTTAAACCCCCGTTTCGACTTGGTACTGATTTGCGGGGGGGGGGGGGGGGGTAACTAGGGTCTGATTTGCGGGAGGGGGGCGGGTGGGCCGTTAGCGTGCAGAGCATAGTTTTTGCTCTGATAACTTTGAGCCTGCCCAGTGGCATACTCTTATCATTATGTACTCTCGTATTATGTACTCTTGGCTATATATAGTAAATATTTAGGATAAAACAATGAAGGCTTGCTGCTTATAGTTGCTTTAATTAAGACTAATTTCACTTCAGTGTCAAGAAATCTTATTATTGATGTTTTAGTCTCCGTAATGGTAAGAAAAAGCTTAATGCTATTATTTTTCCTAAATGAGTCAATTTAGGGCACTTATAAAATTATTTAAAGAAAGGAAAACGTAGGGTTGCCATTAGCAGAGTAGAAAAACTAAAGAGTGGTTGTGAGGTTGGGAAATCCGAAACCGTTTGTAAGAAATGGAGTAAATGCCCGATTTTAACTGAAAGTGAAGTTTTGATAACGGATAAGCCTACCTAATGTGAAGTTAGTGAACAAATATTGGTTGTTCTTTAGTTATTTGCCTTTGAAGGAGAAAGACCACACAGAAAGTCCTGACCGAATGAGGCTAGACCTAAATAATTAAGGCAAAGGTAGCCAAGCATATTCATGGTTTAGTCCACTGGATGGTTCTACTTCAGTGGGCACAAACAATATAAAAATTACTGAATATGAAGACACTTTGGAATAGCTTACTATCTAAATAAGACACTTCAAATCCACGTAAAAGAAGCTTTGTTAGTTTCTTCCACAAAACGGATGGGCTTAAATTTGAATTGGCTGCAGAAACTCAGTTCACAGGGCCGGTCCTTGGCCTGTAGTGTTTTTGACCGGCCGACTGGCCAACGCGCACTCGAACGCACATCCGGTTTACTAGTTTGCTAGCTTTTCAATTGAGGTTACTGTTTGATATGCTAATTACTTGTTCTATCATCTATCGCTCAGCAAGAAAACCGTTTGTCGTCTTCTGTGGCATAGTCGGGCAATTCCTGCTACCGGGAAGCTGGCCAGTTTAAGAAAATAGATTTGCCGTAAACGGCCGCCTGACAGGATTTCAGACTGTCAACAACATTACTGACCGGGCTTCCTCAAGCGCCGAGCGATGTTCAAGAGTGCCTAGGACACAACTCAAACGCCAATACACAAAACTAGCTAAAATAAAAATAATCTGACTAAGAGGAAAAGTGTTCACATATAATTTGTACCTGAATATTGGGACATGAAGCCTTACCTTGCAAAGACTGAGACGTAGATTGGATTGGCAAGTCTTAGTTTATATAATTCCCTTTATTTTTAAGTTGTGTGTAACTCCATGCTGTTTCAACCCGCTCGAAGACACGCTTGAAAGTTGCACGAATATATACCATGATATATATAGATAAAGTTTTAGATGCGTAGACAATTATATAAATAAATTTCAAAATTTGGCCGGCCAGACATGAGTTAGTAATTTGGGGTCTTATCTCGATTACCCCCCACCACTCAAAATCCTGAAAAGATGCTGAAAAGATGCAAATAGGGGTTTTTAGGGCGTAGAACACGAATCTGAAGTCCATTTTTCGATTCAGCTTTTCGTTAGCTCTGTATAAGCTAAAGATATAAGCTTAAGATGTTAGCTTATACTGAACTAACGAAAAGCTGAATCGAAAAACTGACTTCAGATTCGTGTTCTACGACCCCGAAAACCCCTATTTACATCTTTTCAGCAAAAACGAAGACAAAACTTTTTCGGGTTCCCTTGGTCGTCCCCCCTTAGTGAATAATCGAAAAAAATCGAATTTCGCGAAATCGAAAAATTTCGCGATATTTGAACTCAGCGTGGTCGAAAACATACCCACACCAAATTTTAGCTCATTTGGTCAAGTTTTGAGGATTTTGAGTGGTGGGGGGTAATCAAGAGATAAGACCCGTAGTTTGTGTGCTGTCACACTTCATGCGTAAGTGTAACAAAAATGGGTTATAAGCTAACTGAAATAAAATGTGCTTATTTGGCATTATTTTGTAGTTTTGGCTTCTATAAAATAGTGGGAATCGGTAGTTGCCAAACAGCTTCTGTTCTTATCGTTTGTTGAGGGGATTCATAATTGATGTCTATATTTGCTTCGGAATAATGGCGCTATAATTTCCAGTTTTAAGTTCTAAATATTTTTAATTATTGATTGTAAAGCTATAAATTGTCCAATTTACTCATCTGTCCCTCTGAAATTTAAAAACGAAAAACGGTTACAATGCAGCGTGTAATGGATAAATTGTAGAATATGTCGTTTAAGGCCGGTGTTCAGCAAACGTGATTGTGATTGCTTGTTTTCTGAATTCTAGAGCTTGAAATATTTCAGTGTTCCTCGAGAGAGACTAAGATCATGGCAAATGATTGGTTACAGATCAACCACCTGGGACTGCCAGCAGAATTGAAGTTTTCCTTTTAATGAGTGATTACCTAGTTTGTACTTCCAAAACAGGAGCTCCCAGGAAAGGTACCGAAAAAGAAAAATTAGGTCCTCCTGCGTTCAATCTGTAAACCTCAAAAACTTGGGGTTTTCCTGCTTGTGAAGGGAAACCCAGTTATCGGAATTTAATTTGTAAAATAGAATCCGGCTGAAAGAAATGCTCTAAGTTTTAAGGCTAGTAATGGAAATTTGTAACAGTAGTACACAAAGAGACAGAAAATAAAATTCTGTTCTTTATTGCTAGGATTATAGAGGAAAACTTATTCTAGCGTTAAGCCCAATTTAAAAGTTGTGTCGTAAAACTTGAGTTGTACTTAGGTCGACAGTTTTGGTGACCCTATAATTTGCTGACCAAAGTTGGATTGGCTAATTTATTCCAGCTGAGCTAGTGCTGCATACCTACGTTTTGGAAGAGCATATATAGAGAGGAAGGGGGAAACATATAAGCGAGAGAGCAAATAGCATAAACCAATGGCAAGCGAGCATAGCAAATGGCAGCAGGTAAAACGCAGGGGACACGGCAAAAGACCGCAATATTAGCATTAGAAAATGACCACAGGAGCCACATTAGAAATGGCAGAGCGAGCAGGTCAAATGACAGGATGACATGACGTCATACGAGTACATACTTCACACAGCATGTGCTACTGCTACTTGAGTGCATCTAATTCCGCAGCGGAAAAGAGGGGAAAAAAATAGAAGAAAAAAAATAAGAAGAGGGGGAGAACGAAAAAAGAAAGAAGAAGCAAATAAAAAATCGGAGGGAAATAGAAATAAAGCAAGAAAAAGAAATCAAAAGCCAGAATCGGAAATAAAGAGAAAAGAAGAGAAGGGGGAACAAGAACATAGAGAATAAAAAACACGAAAAGCGAAATTAAAAAATAAGAAGATAATTAGAAGAGAAAAGAGAAAACGAGCACGATGATGAGAAGGGGAAAGGAAAAGCCGGAAGAGCCATGACAATGGAATTAGATCAAAAATTGGAAAAAGATTTAAAAAGGTGGACAAAATCAACATATTCTATATATATATAACTATGGAATTTATGGAATTACAAATTTGTTGAATAAGACACTGTAACCATTCATAGGTGTACCTTGAGAAACAGTTGTGGGTGGGGGTAGCCGAAATTAGGTATGTGGAGTCAGCCGGTTTTGGGTGGGTGGGTCCGCAAAAATCAAATTTGGAGGAGGGGGTAAAAAATTTTTCGTCAAGATTTTAAGAAAAAATTTGCGATTTTGCTAAAAAGACGCTATTTACAACCAAAAATTAGCAATATTAGAACCAATTTGGTCATTTTTTGAAAAATGGAGTTTTTGCGAAAAATTTCGAATTTTTCCTAATTTTGAGCCAAAATTTCAAAAATTTTGAACAAGGGGGTCTGGCAAAGTTGGGTGGGTGGGGTCTGGGATTTGGCCATTTGGGAGTGGGGTATGTCTCCAAAATTTCGAGGGTGGGATCGGGACTTTTCCATTTGGGGGAGGGGTTCACCCCCACCTCCGAGGTACACCTATATATATACCAATGACCAAATTCAAATAAATATCTATCCGAAATCATGTTTTCTGCCACCATAGTTTTATAGGACACCTTGTAAGTTTCTCTCTTCTATAAAGTGGGTTTTTAATATATTCAAAAGCACATGGAAAGCAAATGTCGACTAATAACTAGGATGGCTATGGCAGGTGTTTGACTTGGCGAAAATTGGATAATCCAAATTCAATTCGATTTAACAAAACAATCATTCCATTCTAAGTATAGTTTTTGGTTGAAAGAGTTTGAAGATTAGAGAAGGAGGAGAAGCTTTCAGCAGATCACGAAAACATCCAGCAGAATAATTCCGGCTTAAACTTAAACGTAAAGAACTCCAAAGACCAAGCAGGTAGCAGGATTCCTGCTTATTGAAAACTGAATAAACAATGGAAACTGAAAGTTGAAGTGTGCAAAAATTTGAATTATGAATCGTGAAGTGTACTCAAGGTTTGGTTGGTCCTGTTTATAGACTGACCTTGCAGAATAATTAAAGTGAGATTTGATGAAACTTTGTCTAAACTAAATATTGAAGGTAGCGTATAAGGATTACAAATTAGCCGGTATGGAAATTTAATATCTATCCGAAATATAGAAGTAGCGTCTGTCTAAATAGGGAAAGCCGGAACTGTCTTGGCAAAGCTTTTGCTTTGTATGTATGTGTGATTCATTAGTTGTTCCCTTTTATAGAAATTACTTGAAAGTTGCAACGAAAGCAGAGGTAGAAATAATTTGATGAATTTGAATTTGAATTGATTTGTGAAAGTTTTAAGTTGAAGTTGCAGCATTGAGAATTTTAATATATTTTATCTGAAAACTAAAGGTGAAATCATGGTTCGGCTCCGTCACAATCATAAACGTTTAGTCATGCAGTCAGCTTTAGCTCTGGGGCACCTCGAGTAATTTTTTAACACAGTATATAGATGATGATTGCATAAAACTGCCGGATCTGAAGACGGAGCGACTAAACCAAACTCAGAGGAGTGAGTAGAATTTAAACAAATTAAGAACTTAAGGGGGGGGGTCGCTTTGGGTCAAAATCGATAGTCACGGATTTCGCTCATTTTCACAAGAAATATAGGTACATATGTTCTCAAAAACAAGACAAAACATTAGAGTTCGAAATCAAACGGTGGCAGAGATATCCAGCTATATTGTTGGAAAACTTGAAAATCACTGTGATTTGCCCTCCAAGGTCATGCTGAGACAGAACGGCAGCGAAATTTGGGTCAACTAATATGGCAAATTAATTCTGTGGGTTGGCTAATATTTTAATACTAAAACGACTCCGGGATATCCATCCATTCCTTCACAGTACATTTTTCAATTGTGAACTGACCCTTTTTCATCTAACTGTGCCCTGAAACTTTAACTTGCTCTAACTTTCAGATACAAAATGTCAGACACATAGTTCTATTAGAAAAGTTGTTCAGCTCATCAGTAGCTATCGAATGATACCCAATTTGTCTATATTTTGGAAATTTCAAAAATTGACTTTTGTGACCTGTAAGCGATCAAAGGAGCCTACACGACAGAAAAGTTCTACCTTGAAGCATTTGCCTTTACCATAATGTCAGGCAGGCATTGAGAGTTTTATGTGCCAATTCTGGTGACTTTCGAGTGGGTAACGAGGGAGAAATTATCTAAAAAACGTGAAAATTGTGCAAAATGATGATTTTTGGCAAAATTAGCATATTTTGTGGCAAGTTTTTTGAGAGCACTACAAACGGTAGAAATTTGCAACTACTGTCATAAGAATTCTGTGTATGCGTAGAGTGCAACTATCTATAAGCGATGTCTGTAGCGTTTGCCAATCGTGCAGGAGAGGCGAAAATGTTTTGCTGGTCCTATTTTTCGTGGTACAAAAAGCACCAATTTTCCGAAATCTTGACTTTGAAAAATCGCCAAAAATCCGACACCCAACAGAATTGTTTCAGAAGGGTTATTTGCACTGTCTGATATGTCCTTAACATGTACAACAAGGTTGCAGCGCAGTATCTTGCATACAGCGAAAAATTTTTCTGCCACAATCTTTTTAACCTAACTTTTTCATTTTCCTATGTTTAACACATGTCGAGGTCACCTTTGAAGGGCTCTACAGCACGATAGAAGCAATATTACGCAAAACGCACCTGTCTTGTTTTGGGGACCCATGGGGACTACAAACTGTGTGAAAATGAGCAAAATCGGAGATGGTCGAAAAATGACCAAAAAGCGACCCCCCCCCTTAAATAAATAAATAAATACATAAATAAAATACACACAACTTATAGAAAATAAGCAATCTGCTTAGTTTTTAGGGTCGGAGCTAAAGGCCAGTTCACACTAGGCAACTTTGGAGCAACTTCGTTGCCGCAACTTCAGTTGCCACTCGAAAAAGTTGCAGCAACTTGCCCAAACAGTTGGTTCAACTAGTTGAAGCAACAACCTATCAAATGCAGAAATTTTAGCGCGCCTATTTCTATAGTTTGAATTAACCAATCAACGTGCTAGTTGCCGCTAGAAATCGCCCCAAGCGCGATTGCGGCAACTTGGTTGCAGCAACTTTTTTCTCAGTTGCCACTACATTCACATTGGGCAACTTTGGAGCAACTTGGTTGAAGCAACCAAGTTGCGGCAACGAAGTTGCTCCAAAGTTGCCTAGTGTGAACTGACCTTAAGGCTACATGCTTCAAAGGAAATACTGAAGGATCTTCCAAGAATACTGTAGGAAGTTTGGGAGTTTTCTTCCCAAGGCTAGAAGTGCCAAGGATGGTCATGGGGAAAAGCAACAGTGATGACGAAATGAGATTTAATTTGGGACACAGAAATTTAAAAATTCTCGTTTAGAAAGATTTTTCGCCGAATTGAAATATTTTATAAAACGTTGCCAAGACGTAGAGTTTCCCCAAAACTTAACGTGTTTCTTGCAAATTTTTTCCCAAAACTTCAAATCATGTTAGTTTTTCAATTTTTTCCGCAGTATAAGCCAGCTCAACCATTATGTACGTGAGGTAAGGCCTTCCCCAGGATACAGGTAGTTATGTTATGGTACGTTCTGTATACATGTTGTTAAAGCTTACCAGGGTCAACTGCATAACATAAGAGACTAGTGTAAGCGGTAATCATGAGGAAAACAAGCAGCATCTATAATATTAAAATAAGCACAGAGTTATCATGATGTTGATGATGTTCGTATATGTACATAGGTACTTCACCTTGGATTGCTCAAGGACCATAGTAGTTTAAGGCCTGTTAGGCAAGTTATAACCGAGTAAATTAATAATTAAAATTAATTCTTCTTTAACTGAAGCTCCCGTAGCGCAGTGGTTTCTTACTGCGCTACAAGTGGAGGATCATGTCAAGTCTAGAGCTTGAACAAAAAATAAGCTCTAGCACCGTATTTCAAATATCCCCCCTGGGCAATTTACTGAGGTTGTCAAGGGGTGGCCGCCTGCTTGGTGGAGCTACCACAGCACCTCCACTACGGTGGACGTAATGGATGTACTGATATCCTTGTAGAACACCTCGGGGAATTGCTATGGCAATTATTCAGTGTCACCATCCCCCTTCCCTCAAAAATGCATACGTTCTAAGCTGACACTACCCCAAATCGGAGCACCGACTGGGGTGAGGCGGCTGTAAAAAACTCGTTTAACTCTACTCGTGCAAAGAAAGAGGATACTCCTTCATTTGATACCTTCCGGCGCAAACTGGGTTTTGAGATGCCAGCGCTTCTTTTACAATCAAAATTGTAAAGTATATACCTGCGGTATCAAGTAATCAAATACTTGCCCTTTTATTTTAACCCAGTATTCTGACCAGTGTAGCTGTCGCATAGAAACTTAAGCAAAACAGAAGAGCGCCAGTAAGTTATTATCAGTATTGAGTGTCGTTATCATCGAGCATCACACCGACACCATGACCTCTGCACCACATGGTTCCAGTGGTTGCAAATTTCGTTAATTATGTATCATATAAAAATACATTATAATTGTCAAGAGTTGGAAAAATGGTAATAACGAAGAGTACGACATTGTACCCTTCCTCATGGAATTGGCCTGTCAGATGATCGGCACATTAAGGCCAAAATCTCGGGAGAGGGCACGGTTAGCACAGTTAACAATGTGTTAATATGCGTTTGAACTAAAACGAATCTGATTGTCTAATCGCTTACGTTATGTCAAAATTATGGGCATAAGGTGACCCCCGAAATTTCGATGTATTTGATGGCTAGTTAGCCACCGTAATCCTCATCAGTTCATTTCAACAGCAGTAAGCTAAGCAGCCAACCAAATGCATTTCAGTTCAATCGCAGGGTCTTTTCCAGATAACCCCCCACCACTCAAAATTCCTAAACTTAACCAATTGAGCTGAAATTTGGTATGGGTATGTTTTCGACCACGCTGAGTTTGACCGAAAAACGCACGCACCACGAAAACTTTTCGATTTCGCGAGATTAGATTTTTCAATTCGCAAGAGGGGACCAAGGGAGATCGAAAAATTTTTTTCGCCGATTTCGCTGAAAAGTTGCATATAGGGGTTTTCTGATGGGTCGTTGAACACGAATTTGAAGTCCGTTTTTCGATTCAGCTTTTCGAAAGCTTGATATAAGCTAAAGTTGTAAGCTGTAAGGTAAACACGCACTAACGCAAAGCTCGGGGAGAATCACCTAATACACATAATTTTGACGCGTATAAACACGTGCCCTCCCTCCCGAGATTTCGGACTTTATGTGCGGAGCATCTGACAAGCCATTGGCACTGGAAGGGTACGATGTCGAATGCTTCTCTCATTTACTCTTGATATTGTCAATGCTGAATATATTGTTTATGAACAACGGAGAACTAACCTTAGAGCAAACCGTCTCTCGTTTCCTGAAGACATTTCTGTTGACACCAACAATCAAATTCACAATAACATCTTTACCGATTAAACCAATTCTAAATCACATTAGTTATTATTAGGATTAGTTAGATTATATAATTATTGTAAGCAAGAATATAGAGTAAATTAAATGTCGAACAAGAGATTATCATCAATATATGCACATATATTGTATTGTATATTGCTTTCCGTTTGATTCAATCTGACTCAATTTGAACTTACATCCTACTTCTATCAGTCACTTGAAAAAACCTCTAAAGTGCGTATCATCCGCCTCTGAAACCATTCTCTTTTGGCATTAGCTGGCTCGCGGAAATAAAGCTGGTCCTAATGAATCTAGAATTTGGTTTAGGAGACCATTGAAAAGGTGGTACCGCAATAATCAAGTGTGCAACAACTGAAAAGGTCGTTTCTGAAGTGGAATTAGGTAGAGAGAAGGAGCTAAATTGTAAGGAAGCTACATGCTAACAAGGCCAACTGTGAGAAAGTCATTACGCAAGAAATGGATAGCTTAGTTAATGCTTTCAGCTTGTTGTAGAACCAGTTCTTGAGTTTTGAAGTTTCAAATTATAAGCTGAACACAGAAACTAAAAAGTGAGGTAGTCTAGAGGCTGCTTGATGACGATATTTTCACTGCATCATTAGAACGGGCTTCTATAGTACGGCCAAAAAATGTGTGTACAAACTTTGACCGTTTATATAGCAGATTAACCTTTGGAGTAAACCCGGGGGGAAATGTTGTTAAAGTTAAAGTTAAAAGTTAAGTTAAAGTTGGAATTCCGGGTTTCATTCACGGAAAATCTAAAATTTTTAGTTTTACGCCAAATTTTTATCGCAATCAAAATTTTGTTTTCACGATCGAATAGAGCTGGTCCCGCTGCATATTTTTGCTCTTACAAGTTTTTCACGAAAATGCACCCAGTTTCCGGAATTCCGGGTTTTCAAAATTTCCAGATTTTAAAAATTTTCTCCAATACCCACAAGATGGGTATCATTCGAAAGCTCTTATCGAGCTGAACAACTTTTGTAATAGAATGAACTCTTGAAAATGCACACATTTCCCGGAATTCGAGAAAACCGGATTTTCCGGATTTTAAAAATTTTCTCCAATATTCCACAATATGGGTATCATTCGAAAGCTCTTGATGAGCTGAACAAATCTTGTAATAGAACCAAATCCGGTTTTCTCGAATTCCGGGAAATGCGTGCAGTTTCAAGAGTTCATTCTATTACAAAAGTTGTTCAGCTCGATAAGAGCTTTCGAATGATACCCATCTTGTGGGTACTGGAGAAAATTTTTAAAATCCGGAAATTTTGAAAACCCGGAATTTCGGAAACTGGGTGCATTTTCGTGAAAAACTTGTAAGAGAAAAAATATGCAGCGGGATCAGCTCTATTCGATCATGAAAACGAAATTTTGATTGCGATAAAAATTTGGCGAAAAACTAAAAATTTTAGATTTTCCGTGAATGAAACCCGGAATTCCGGAATTTTCTGGATTTTCGAAATCTCGAGTTCCTGAGGATTCTAAAAATATATACATTGTTGGGGTTTACTCCAAAGGTTAATCTGCTATAAACGGTCGAAGTTTGTACACACATTTTTGGTCGTACTATAGTTTTCGCGAAAACTAAAGGAATTTAAATTTTATTTAGAAACCATGCACTTGCAAGAGCTATTTCATAACTGGTACTAATAGTTACTGTAGCGATATTCCTTATAATAAGTGAGAAAATCAAACATCAAAATTTGCAGCATCAACTGGCTAGGTTTCATCAAATTTGCCAGTTTCTATGTTAAAATGCAAAAATTTGTAAATCTTTCGAAATTCGACGAAATAAATTAAAATAAACGTTGTTTCAGTGTTTTTTCGCGTATTTCTTTGTCCCAGAGTACTTTTTGGCCGCTTTAGCTGAGCCAAACAGCCGATCCTCCGAAATGAGGTTTTTACCGGCTAGCACAAAATTGCCAAGTCCAAATGCAATTTTGAGCTGTTCACATGAAAGAACGCATTAAACTTGCTATGTGGATGATTTTTGAGCAACTAAGAACCATTTTTGGGAGTTTGGCAGCAAAAGCAAAAATTGGTTTTTTCCCACCCCTTGGTTTTTTCCCATTTTGTAAAAATTCTGCTGGCAGCTTGCCAAGCGTCGCATGAAGGCGAGACCGACATTTTTGGAAAGAGCACATGTTGTTCTCATAGAAACTATTAAAAGTTATTATCTAACTGCTATGGAAAATTTTTTACAGGCCTTCAAAAATAGGCAAATTTTGAATTTTTGGGGGGTCAAAATTGCCAAAATTTTCAAAATGTCACAAAATGCTCAAAAGTGGTCCGATTTAGCTCAAATTTGGTGTGGTAGGTGGGATGGGCCCTACCAACTTGCATGCAAAATTTGAGCCCGCTAGCTCATCCCCATCGCCCAAACGGGGGGTTGGTTTTTTTCCCTACCACTTGCGGGTTGGTTTTTTTTCCCCGACCTCTATAACTCTTTTAACCCTGGCACGAAAAGGATCGAGTTAATTTTAACTCGTTTAACTCGCGCGCGAAAAGGCCCTTAGTAATCATGTATCAACAAGTATCTTGGATACGTACATATACGTATGCGTTACATACAAGTATGTTGCAGGCGAATCTGTAAGAAATAAATTTATTTTAAAGGAAGACAACAGTTGCCATTGTACCATATATTTGAAACAGCCAAAATCCTAAGCGTGTTTTCAAAATTGATTTGTTGAAACCTTTTGAGAAAATAACAGAAGAAATTTTGATTCCCCTTGTTCCCCCCTTCAAAACTTTTGACAAAAATAGAGTTTCGAAAAATCGACAATGTTTGCGATGTTTGAATTCAGTATATGGCCGAAACCAAACCCATACCAAATTTTAACCGGAATGGTCTAAATTTTGAATTTTGGAGCACTAGAATGGTCAAATGAGAAAGATCCGAGTATTTTCCCTCACGTCAACGTAAATAAATATAGCTTCTACTAATGATGGGAAACATATTTCTGTTTAATCAGAAGAATTAATCCTAACTGACTAATAATGTACTTGCATGACATCGCATCAGTGTCGAGAGATTTGCATTTAAACTGCGTGAGATTAAAGGTTAACCTTAGTACTGAACTGAGGTAACCCAGATAAAGCAAACGTTTCCAATCTCCAACCTTAGACAAGCGGGCGCGTGTTAAAGCGAACATCGCATTTCAGTTCTGATTAACCTAAAAGGACATCGCGTGTCGTCAAAACGTCTCCTCGGGTCCAACTCTTCACCTCAGCAGGAGAATAGAATAATGAAATTAACCGGCAGACTTTCGTCCGACTCAAATTCTCGTTTCATAAATCTCAAAAGACATTCTTTGAAAAGATACTCTAGGTCCGTCTTACCCAGGATGTCAATTCTTGCCCTCACCCCCTTTGCTCAATTGTGACTTCCTTCCACGGATGCTATTGTTTCTTCTAAAATGTATTAACAGCAAATATGTTTATGTTCATATTTTTAATTTACGTACTACACAAAAGTTTAGAAGAATCCAATATATTATGTAGGGGCGCGATAGCGCCCCTACATAATATCGGTATAAAGGCGTCTGCGCGGCCCCCTGGAGACAGTGTCGACCTGGTGCCAGCTAATTAGAGGTCTGGGAGGGGTAAAAATGTTACCATCGTAAATTACTCGAGCAGTACTACAAGTATCACCATACTTTTGGTTAAAATTCCGAACTTCGAAATTTTGCACTAGGCGGGAGTTACCGTGAGTTTGTGTTTTTTCTCGGTTAATAACGCTTTTCGGAAGTGCTTATGTCAGCGCAGTGTTGGAACGATATGGGCATTTTGGTCCTATACTACTATTATATGTTGGTAGGCAGGGTCCTCCCATGCAACCTTTTTTGGTTATTTTGGCACACTGGCAATTTTGGCTCTGTGCCAAGGCCCCAAAGTCGGCCTTTAACTATTTTGGCACTTCGGTTGTGATCGACTTTTTTTCACAGGTTAGCAGCTAGATCGGTTTGGTTTGTTTTATTTGAAAATTTCGGACTATGCGCGGAATGTAACGAGGGAGATTTTTTAATTTCGCTCTGGAGCTTTCAGGAGATGGGCCCAAACTTTGCATTTTTTCACCTGTTTTCACGAAAAGTTTCCAAGTCCCACTTTTACTTGAAATGGCCTAAAAGTCACTAAAAATGGCGTTTTTCGACCTTGGGGTGGTACCCATATATAGTAAATCGGGGTAAATCAGCATGGCCCCCGTGGTTCCTCGCCCATGGTCAAAGTAGGGAAAACTCACTATAAACAGCATTTTTCGGCGTTTTGGTACGGGGCATATATAGTAAATCGACTACGCTCGTTTCATTGGGCATATTGCCGAAATCGAAGGAAGTGACCAGTGGTCACTACGGTCTATGGGGCCTATTGACCAGTGGTCGAACCCCCTAAAACAGCGCTTTTCGGCGTTTTGGTTGGGGGCATATATAGTTTGGCTTGACCGTGCCTAGCCTGACCTGCCAGGTCCTAGCCTGCCGCTCCAGAAATCGGGCCCGGGCCCGACCGACGCAGCTTCGGCGCGGGCCCAGCGACCCGCTTCAAATCCCGGGCACACACAATCCTATTCTGTGTAGACATAACGTTGCTCATGCATGATTGTTGTTCGAGGCTGTATACGTTAGCTAATCGAACTTTAGCTTAATGCAATTTAATATAAAATGACAACGTATACAGACTAGAAATTGTTAATACCGGTAAGGGAAACGGAAATGTAAGTAGAGTAATTATCATCGCATTAATATGTATTAATTTATATTAATTATCAAAACTTACTTAATCTTTTTACAAATAGCATTTAATGTAAACAGTAGCCCGCAGGTACTCGTCTTATTAGTATTTGAAGCTGTTTAATTTTTCATTTCAAAATTTGGTCATTTAATGGTTTAGATTTGACCCAATTTCTTAATCTAGTAAGTATCTACGGATGAAACTGTTTCCGGCACCAAATGATGACTATAGTTATTTCCAAAAACAAAACTCGGTCTATCAAAAAGTCATTGAATATCTGATGATCAATTAAATGGTCCGTTTTAATAGTGACCTCATTTATTATCCATTTTCAAATGAAGTTCTTTTGATCTGGGCTATAGGAAGGCAACCGGCAATTGTTCCAAATGTTCGAAAGAGTGAGCGGAGGAGATAGGAATCTAAAATTAAAGAGGCTATTTATTGAGGCCAGCGAGGGAGAAAAAGACTCAAAGCTAGAGCCCTTCCTGCCATAAGAAGTTGGTGGTATATTTTGTGGCTAAGCTCAAGCTTAAATGTCCCTAAGCTTTGGAAAGATGAACGTTCCACTCAAACCTGAGACAATGTTTCCGTTCACTAATGAGGGATTAGTATAAAGCTAGGATTTGCCCACAAGATTCATGAAATGTCTAAAGTTATTAACAGCTGAGCTTCTCTTCTAACAACTAAGATAACTTTGACACTACGTAAAGCAAAGCAAAAATGTGCTATAGAGTAAAACATGTTATCAAATTACGTATATAATTCGAGAACAGGCTGTTGTAGATAGTTAGCAGCGGAAAAGAAAATTTTAATTTTATTGTGATTTTAATCGGTATGTACATAGTCAGTTCCAAAGGCTTAATAATGCTGCTATATATACTATGTAATTCTTGATTATGAATAGCCAGAAAACTTTGTTTTTAGAGACATTAGAGCAAAATAAATATTTCTGGGGCCCAGGACCTGTCCACAAATGGTTCGAAAACTGAAAGTAAGACCCGCTATTTTTACGGACATACTAAGTTTTGCATTCAGAGATATTGATGTTAGATAACGTGAACTGCTTAGATTAGAATATAGTAATGCGTGATTTGGTGAAATTTATGCATTTGTTTTATAAATTAATTCTTGATATTCCGAATTAACGACCTACCTATATGTACTCGTTCAAATAAAATTTTTCAACATTTAATGACCGCAACATAGCTACATAGACAGACATCCTGCGATTAGCCCCGTAACGGTTGCCGGGGATTTGAACAAATTTGAACGTGGGAATCCTAGTGAACTAGAGTTTAGAGTCTTGCAGTCGAGCCTCAATCAGATTAAGCGCGCCTGCCTTAACTTCTCACACCCACTCACAGCGTGTAGTAGATAACCTTGACAAGACACTGCCTGTTGCCTTAAAAATAACTCTGAATGTATATGAGTGAAGCAAGAGCTTAAGCAAATGATGACTTATCATAGCGCTCAGTTCAGTCAGAATGTAAAGACACACATCGTAGCAGCTCTAACCAGCATACAATTAAGCTAATCCTGAAATGTAGGATAACTAGAAAATGTAATACTGAATTAGCGCACGCTAGGTGTTCATGAGAGAAAGAGAGTAGGACAGCTATAATTGGTGCAGAGGGGAAAATTGTCTTTGGTGTGAAAATTCAGGAAATCGAGATTCTCCTGTTTGATTCGAAGAGATATGCTAATGCTAAGCCTTGGTTGGCTGTTTTGAAAGCAGTAATTACTTGCACTGTCAGTTGCAGATAATTGATGAAGGAGCTTTATTTTCTGGTAATCATTCAAAATTTGGGTACAGATCTTAGCATAAGTATAATTTAAAAACTTTTGATTTAACGGAATCAAATCATAATCAAATCCAAGCCAATTTTAAAGTGAGATGTCTAGATACTTGAAGTAAGCAGGAATTAAGCCTGATAAGGGCAACATTTCTTTGTTGGTCCATGTAGAGTACGTACCTTAATTTAAAGTTTTCGGATTCACAGGTATTAACGGAGATGTACGGATTGAAACAACATTGTGTCAACTGTGTACAAAATCCACAAATTTTCTGTCTGTATGTGCCTCTCATAGAAAGCAAAGCAGTTTAGCATCGCTCAATTAATTATATATTAATGTATTCTTACCAACTTTAATATGTGATTGTTTAAAACACCAATCGTTGGAGTCCATCTGATGAAAGACAACACAGTTGTCCGTGTAATGCATAATATAATATAACCAAGAGTACAGTATAACCCAGTGTATAATGTCTATTGAAAATCCAAAATGTCCGGTTCAGCTGGGAATTGTTCTTAATCGGGGCTGCAGTTAATATCTTAACCATTATGCTGTCCAAATAATGATCCTATTGATTTCTCAGTAGATTCATATCACATGAATGCTCCAAGTAAAACCGATGAATTTGATCTACTGATCTGAATTTGTTGCCAGTCTATTATTACTGTAGAATTTTACATGCTAACATTTGATAACTCTTTGTAGATAAAAGTAGAGTAAAAATAATCATCATCATGCAATCTAATCGAATAGAATATCACAATCCATCGGAATAAAAACTGTAATTTTCACAAGTTTTGATTGGTATAAAGCAACAGTTTTGATGTCTTTTAGAAGAGACTGAGACTACCACGGTTAATATAGTCAGTCAGTCAGATGTGAGAAGGGGGACGCTCAATAAAAAGTGCTGTCATTCTCATCCGTGTTTGAGGAAGGTTTGACTATGAAGTTTGGATTCAAACACGGATTAGCTTAAAATAAGGACAAATGCCAACTGGATTCGGTATCGGCATTAGCATGTGGTGATAAACTTGTAAGTAAGGGGAGGTCTGGGTATTTTTTGGCAAAGGGAAATATTAAATGAGGTAAGACAGCAGAAAAGTGAGCCTGAAAGTTGAGCACGTTTTTCTGAATTCTCAAGTCATTTGGGATCTATGCTAGGCTATGTCTGACAATTTGTTTTGCTATATCCCTGCTAAACCAGGAGCTGGCACATTTTTCGGTATAAGCGTAAATCCAGCTAAGGAAATAACTATATACCTTTGCCTGGTCTGTAACGTGTTGATCTACACATATATATGCAAGGTTATCATAATGAGATACAGCCTACGCAGGCAAATACTCTGTATTTAAAAAATCGTGATAGTTGTAATTTCTGATGGATAAATTCTGGTGGTCAGCAGTTCTACCCGGATCGAAGGTAAGGCTCATTCAAAAATTCCATTACAGTTTAGATTAAAGGGCCCATTAAAATGGCAAAATCTGGGGGCTAAATCTAATTGCTCACCTCACCACCTCAGCCCTTCCCTTCCACAAGGTGTTTTTCTCTGGTCAAAATTTGGACGAACTATGGTTCCACTTTGCGGAGCAATATGAGCAGATGAACTGTATAACTTGTTAAGCTGTTACACCGTTTGCTTCGAACTTTAAGGATTAAAGCGAACAAAATTGAAAATGTCTCAAACCCAACTTTTGTCAATAGCATGTGCAACTGTTGTTTGTAACGTAAGCAAGTATAAACATTCATATTTTAATCACCTAAAACATACACAACTATATATTATAGAAGACCAGATGCTAAATGTCCCGAACTGTGAGGAGTTTGATTTACGTATGTAGACTGAGTTTAGGATGTTCTCGTATAATGGGGAGAGACCCCGGTGAAGTGCAGAAAGCCTTTGTGCTAAATAGAGCTGTGAAGGGACTTGCGGCTAGAAAAAGACATCTAAGTCCTCTCAACTAGCTCTTAAGCCAAAATTCCACTATCATTGCCCAAATTTCTTTATAAGTGAGTTCTGCAAGGAAAAAGTCTAATTTAGGTTACAGCAGGGTGTTAAGAAAGGATCAGAAAAAGGATTCTACTCTACACTGATAGAATTTAAGCTGAAATTTTTCTGCAAAAACAGTAATCGATGCTGACTATAATAAAAATTTAATTAATAGATGAATTATTACATACATGCTACATTAAAAAATTAGTGCTATTAAGTTAATTTTATTCATCTATAAACAAACACTGTTTAGATATATAATAATATGTACCCACTCTATGCTGTACTAGTAAATGTGAAGAAAACTGTTGTTGTAATTACAGGTAACCCCCAAGAAGTTGCCTTAGCTCTTCAAGTGGGCTTGGTGGAGTCATTGCGACTGCTTGGAGAAGGAGCGGCGTGGGGGATTTTGTCTCTTTCGCAGGCACGGGATTTCACCATCCCACAGGCGGACCAGCAATATCCTTAACTTTTAAAACATGTTGGCCTGTTGCCATTTCTGTGCGCCTGTTGTCGCTCGCTGACCCGGTGGGTGATTCAAGTCCCTCCTTTTATATTGATAACGTACTGTACAGTATGATATTTTGTGGCTGGCATGCTCAGCTTGATAATGCTTTTGAGAAACTGAAAAGCTCAAATGTATCACAGGAATAAGCTTCGAATGTTTGTTTAACCTCGAATTTTGTTGACCGTCAAATAGTTGTGACTGTTCTATAGCAGTGACGTAATTTTTGTGCGTTTGCGTGAAACATTTTGCTATTCTCATTTTAAACATTACCGCTTTGTTTTATTTCAATATTCATCAGAGATTTAGCTTATTCTCTATTTGTTAAAACAGAAACAGCCGAATCATAACTTTTCATTAAATTAGAATGTGAGCGAATGCTTGGACGTTTGTTTAAAAGCGCACGTGAAAAATGACTGAATATCGTAAACTTAAACACATATATTATTACGAATTTACATGCATACAGTATATACTACTGCTAAGATTTTCTAAATGTAATAGATTTTACGTATATACATTTAGTAAATTTCTTTGTTCTGAAAGTTTCTTCGTCACAGTGTTTCTGTTTACGTTCTGCTGACCTCATCGTCTAACGAACTCCTACAGTACTCATTCATAACAGTCTCCGGTTGAGTGCGAAGTGTAAAGAATGATTCAATTCGCAGGTCATCCAATTCTTGCTTACACCAGCTGAACTTAAGTCAGAGTGACAGCTGCGTTTCGAAAGCTATGCGGAAGTAAGGCTTGGTGGGACAGCTTTCAAACTATTTAGCAGTAGTGTTTGTCCAATTGTGCTCTGTTTGCTTAAGTCTCGTGTCAACAGTTAGCATAGTAGCTACGACGTTTACAGTTTACCCTTTCAGCCTCAACAATATTACAGTGCAGGTGGACTAGTCCTGTTTAAAGTTTGCATTTCCGACAAACCATCACGCCAACTCAGCTCTTCACTTTGATTGTTACGTAATTTCAAAATATGTTTGCAATTCTCGTGGAGATTTAGCGATTAGCCCTCCTTAATTCTATTTTATTGCAAGCCCGCACCAGTTATTGTTTTCCTCCTCACCGATCATTGTTAGCGATTCCGCTGCGGCTAAAGTCGACGATTTCCACTAAGTCAAACAATGTTAATTCATGTTTCCATATTTCTGTTATTGCTTTATCGATATTCATTATCTGCTGCTGTTAATGATACTGACAGCAAGGAAGTCTCAAGGGCAGAGTTATCATCAGAATCCATGTTGAATTCCACTAACACTGAACTATCCTTGGCAGCGATGAATGTTTCACTACCTATTCTGCAGATCATAGATCTTGACTTGGGTTTATTACCCCCCAATAGCTCCAAAGAACTGCTCAACTTGACAAAATATTTATTGGAAGATGACCTATTTCTGGCAAAAGATGAACCAACACCATACCGTAACAGTACAATAGAACAGACAGTAACTGAGGATGGGAATATGGTCATTGTAGTTAGACCACACAATGTCTTTCCATACCTGACCAACGATTCCAAGGAAGTGGAAGTATTCGATTTTGAGGGGGTGCGAGTAGATGACGATATGATCAGTTATGAGAAACTTTGTCAACACGGACCCCCCTTGATGAAGCACAGTCGGCCTATCTACTGTTCCTTCAGACTGGAGTGTCCGGCAAAGTACTGGTGTCATATCGGATCCAGTAAGGCCACTACCTACTGCTGTCCAAAAGATACCAGCACTGACCCTTGTGACCTAGAAATTGCCGCAGGCAACGGATCGGGTCTTATGACAAGATGGTTTTATGATCGGGAAAAGCAGGTCTGTCGCACCTTCAAATATTCTGGCTACGGTGGAAACGAGAACAACTTCCTAACAAATGAGGATTGTTCCAGAAAGTGTGTGATAACTCAACGCGGTGTGCGAAAGCAAATGCCTGACGTTGATATTGATAAGGCTGTTGGGCCTCCATGTTTAGAGCCAGGAGCAGTCAGAGGTCATGGTAAAAATTCCAGTGTCCGGTGGTCGTTTGACGTTGAAAAGAAACGATGCATCGATTTCATGTTCATGGGAGAAGGCGGCACAGCCAACAATTTTCCAACGCAAGAAGACTGCGAAGCTGTCTGTATCTTTCATTTGGCGCCGCCCACCAGTCCCCAGCTGAACCTGATGACGTCAGACAATGATACACCCAGCAGCGCTAAGGCACAGCAACCCACCAATCCTTGCGTGCTGCCAATGACTCCAGGAAGCGGAACCGCAACCACAATGCGCTGGTACTATGACGCTGCAGCGCACGAGTGTCGCAGTTTTGTATTCTTTGGTTTGGGCGGAAATCAGAATAACTTTGCGACAAAGGAAGAGTGTCAGAACGCTTGCGGAGCTCCTTTGTTCATTGATCCTTCAGTTTGCGTTTTCAATCAAGACGGAGGGAATGGTCCATATAGTATACCTAGATGGGCATTTAATACTCTAGCACAAAGATGTGACCAGTTCTACTACAAAGGCTATGGCGGTAACTACAACCGATTCCCTACCAAAGATTTGTGTGAGCGCACTTGTTTCAAACCAATCACAAGCGCGCCGGCACTCCCAGGTTATTTGATTTATCCAAACGGCATGAACGTATTTCCTACCTTTGTTCCCGGCTACCAGACCAGCCAGCAGGGAGGCCACCTTGGACAAGTAGGAGGCAATAGTCAGCCCGGCTTCATTTTTCCCTTTCAACCGGCCCAACCCTTTCAGCCAATCAGTGGTCAAGGTCAACAGCAGGTCGGGTCGCCCACAGCTAATCAGGGTCAAGGTTGGGGTCAAGGACACTACGTTCCACCTGCTAGGTATTTGCCCGCTCCTCACGGCGCCAGGGCCGGCCCTAATGGACTTCCGCTAAACCCCTTTTACCCAAATCAAACCTTCGGTCCATTTCCTACAGGTCAGCCTATTGGTCACTTCATACCTATTGTGGGAAATGTGATTTCTTCTAATCGAACAATCGAAGCACCAGGTAGTAATACTTTTCCTCTGCCGATGCCGCTGCCAACTCACTCTATCGCAACACCTAATCAAGAAGTTGAAAATGAGGTAGTGGTAGGAATTGGAGAGAACGAGGAAGAAATTGAGGAAATAGGAGTTGAACCAGTACATCCCAGTTTCACGGTTCCCGTAGAATGGACCTCACAGCCACCCATTAATCCTGAACAGATTAACAGTGGCCAGAATGCCAAAGCCAGAGTTCCTTTTCCTTTCCAACCTGCAAATCCGCTCTTCCCTAATCAGCCTTTTAATCCAGCGAATCCTCAAATCTTAGGCCAACCCTTTAATCCAGTTTTTCCTAACCAACCTCTTAATCCACAGTTTCCAAATCAGCCATTTAATCCCCAGTTTCCGAACCAGCAGCCTTTTAATCCTCAGTTTCCAGGACAACAACCATTTAATCCGAATCAACCTTTTCCCCAAATTCCCACTTGGAATCCCTTCACTCAGGCCCCAGGTGCTCCGACCACGCTGAATCCCTGTCGGCAAGGTTCTCTGGGTACTCCTCAGTACTGCAGCAGTGCTACTAATTATCAGTGCGGTCCGGGATTATTTTGCCATATTGGAGGATCAGTGGCCACCACGATTTGTTGTCCAGTAATTTCGGACAACGCTTGCAACCAGCCTTTGGAGGTTGGCATTGGCTCAGATCAGCTGAATCGGTTCTACTTCAATCAGGTCACTGGAAGATGTCAGAATTTTGTTTACAACGGTTTGCTAGGAAACCAAAATAATTTTCAAACCTATGATAAATGTCAGGAAGCTTGCATCAGTAGTCCCTGTGGAACCGGGACTCCCTATACGGCCTCTGGTCAGACGATAACCTGCAGCTCAACTCAACCAGGCATTTGTCCACAGAACTATTTCTGCCACATTGGATTCGATACCTCCACTACTGTGTGCTGTCCACGAACAGGAGAGGATCCCTGTAATTTGCCCACTGTAACTGGTACTGGGCAGGGTCAGTTGCAACGTTGGGCCTACAGTCCTCAGAATAGAGATTGCGAAAGCTTTGTTTATTCAGGAATGTCAGGAAATGAAAACAATTTCCTGACAGAGGCTGACTGCCGAGGTACTTGCCCTGTTTTTGCCAATCCCTGCGCTTCAGGGGATCCTGCAAAAATGCCTGGAACAACCACAGTGATGTACTGTTCCACGTCTCAGGTAAATGTATGCCCAGCCAGCTATTTTTGCCACGTTGGAAGTGGGCAGGAAAGCACCATGTGCTGTCCGGTCTCAGGTTCAAATCCGTGCCAACTGCCCCTGGCTACCGGAACCGGTAATGCAGTGATGCCTCGGTACTATTTTGATTTCGTCACTTCCATGTGCAAAGCCTTCACCTATACCGGCCTAAAAGGAAATGAGAATAATTTCCGATCTCTCTTGGATTGCCGGCGTGCTTGCCCAGAGTACCAGAATCCATGTCCCACTGGATCTCCTGTAGTGACAGCAGAAACAGGCCAAGCTCGATTCTGCAGTCAAACGAATCCCAGCTGTCCGGTCAACTACTGGTGTCATATCGGTGCCAATCGTCAGACAAGCGTTTGTTGTCCAAATCCTGGCAATCCTTGCACGCAGGAGAAGGTCATGGGAACTGGCCAGGCTCAGCTACCTCGTTGGTACTATGATCCTACCAATCGGATCTGTTCTGAATTTGTCTACAGTGGGACAGGCGGTAATCAGAATAATTTCCTGACTAAGGCAGAGTGTGAAGCAGCCTGCCCAGTTCTGGATAATCCGTGCGCCGGTGGCATGCCAGCCAGCAGTCCTCAGGGGAACACTATCCTATGCAGCACCTCGAATATGGATGTTTGTCCGCCGTCCTATTGGTGTCATGTCGGCGCTACAGCAGCCACAACTCTTTGCTGCCCTGGTGCTGCGGATCCTTGCAGGATGCCCCAAGCCAGGGGCGCTGGAAACTCCGTCCTCAATCGATGGTATTACAACACTGATACTCAGACCTGTTTAAGCTTCACTTATACAGGCAAGCTTGGCAACCAGAACAACTTTCTGTCACTGGCCGAATGTCGCTCGGCTTGTCCAGAATTTCAGAATCCTTGCAGCACTGGACAACCTCATATCGGTTTGAATGGACAGATTACCCATTGTGGTGCAACAACTCCTTCCATTTGTCCCACTACCTACTGGTGTCATATTGGCGGCACTTTGGATACGTCTGTGTGCTGTCCTGGCGCAGGCAATCCGTGTGAGCTACCACTGGCTGCCGGAAACGGCAACTCTAATCTACCCAGATACTATTATGACAGTCAAGTGCAAACCTGCAAACCCTTTCAGTATTCAGGAATGGGTGGTAATGAAAACAACTTTATGACTCAACGAGCCTGTGAAGAGCGCTGCCCCGTATTTAGGAATCCTTGTCTTTCTGGGGAACCGGCTCGATCAACTTCCGGTCAAATTGTCCCCTGTAGCGTTAGTAATCTCTCTGGGTGTCCGACCGGGTTCTGGTGTCACGTGGGCACAGACGAACAATCTACAGTCTGTTGTCCGTCATCGACAGGTCTGAGTGCCGGTGGTTCCGCGGTCGGGGCGTCCTCAGATCTGGCAACAGGCTGTCGTCAACCGTTGCAGGTGGGCACTGGCAGTGGCGCGCTGCCTCGACACTACTTCAATGCGCTGACGCAACAGTGTTTGCCCTTTACGTATTCTGGTATCGGTGGAAATGAGAACAATTTCTTGAGCAGGGCGGACTGTGAGCGAGCGTGTCCCGTTTTCAACAGTCCCTGTGCTGGAGGTGACCCGGCAACTGGGCCCAATGGACAGTACATTCTCTGTACTGCGACAAGTCCCAACGTTTGTCCCTCCAACTACTGGTGCCATATTGGCGATATCAATGAGAATTCGGTTTGCTGTCCTGGCGCTGAGAACGCTTGCATTCTACCGGTGAACGAAGGATCAGGAACTCAGGCCCTGAATAGGTACTACTTTGACCGGAACCTGAGACGGTGTTCCCGATTCACCTACACCGGTGTTGGTGGAAACCAGAATAATTTTCTGTCCATCCAGGACTGTCAGCTGCAGTGTCCGGAATTCGCCAATCCCTGTGCAACGGGCGATCCGGCTCAGGCACCAAATGGAGGAATCCTGTTCTGCAGTCGGCAGGCTCAGTCATGTCCTTCAGGATATTGGTGCCATATTGGTAAGAGAGAAAATTATCCGGATAAAATTATCCTACACATGAAATTAATTTAAATGAATTATTGGCATTAAGTTAAGATTAAGTTGAGTTGATAATATTGGAAATTATGTGAGTGTTTGCTAAACGTGCAAATCCATCCAACAGTGAAAATCCAGCTGTGCAAATCCAACATCCTTGTGAGTTAGGTATACGTATACCAACTTCTTGTCATTTTACTGGTTTCTTCGTCCAACTGCGTTAGCATTGAAGTTGACGATTCTTCTTCAACACTGTTTCACAAACTAATAAATTTAGTGTTAACATTTTGTTTTAGGCACCTCAGCAGACAGCACCGTTTGCTGTCCTGGCTCAAGCGCGCCCTGTCTAGAGTCGTTGGCTCCAGGTAAAGGCAGTGGACGAGAGCATCGTTGGTACTTTAATCAGAATACTCGACAGTGTTTACCCTTTACCTATACTGGCCTGGGTGGCAATCAGAACAACTTCCTCAGCGAAGCGGACTGTGCCACAATTTGTCCAACTTTCAAAAATCCCTGCGGCTCCACCATGGCTCCTCCGCAAGTAATCTTCTGCTCTGCTCAGTCCCAGAATGCCTGTCCAGCCGGATACTGGTGTCACATTGGGATCACTCCGGAATCATCGGTCTGCTGTCCAGGATCAGCGGATCCGTGCACTCTGGGACTCAGCACGGGGACTGGAACTGGGCTGAGCTCATCCACCTCCAGATGGTACTATGATAAATCCACCAGACAGTGTCAAACGTTCCAGTATACCGGGATGGGAGGAAATCAGAATAACTTTCTGACACAGGAAGAGTGCCAGCAGAAGTGTCCAGGTTGGTCATGTGTGAACCAGTAACACTGGTAATTACTGTCTTAATACTATATCAACTCTCAAGCCTGTGTGCTGTCGCTATGTAGTGTAAAAGTAGTGTGACTGTGCTGTAGTATCAGGTGAAACCGAGAAAGTTTGCTGCTGGGTAATCCTCATAACTGCTACTAAATCTAGCTTCTTTGTTAATTGTTCTGAAGTCCTGAAGCTCGGTAGCTGTTCAGTCGTAAATATTAGGTTAGATTTGAATCTATGTTTAGTTTCTTGAGACCCCGTCGTAGTTGTGCTCGCCTTTTGCAAATCAAAATAATTATATTTGAAGGCAGTTTCTCGTATTTTAAATTAAATTAATATAAGCCACAACTTTAATTCAGTATCAAGCATTTGATAAATGACAGTATGTTTTCAGAATTTGCTAATCCATGTATATCAGGCGAACCTTACCGTGACAGTGCAACTGGACTGACTAAATTTTGTAATCAACAATTACAGTCTGATTGTCCGACCTCCTTCTGGTGTCACGTCGGAGCCAATCAGCAGACTACAGTCTGTTGCCCAGGATGTAAGTTCTCTCAATGAGGTACATAATACCATGGGACCTCTTGCGCTTTTTCTCCCAAAGCTCTATCATTTTATTTTGTTGACTAATAACTTTGAAATTTTGTCTAGGTGCATACTGTAGGGTGATGAATTCAAATATTTGAAATTTGAAATTTGAACAAATTTTAAATTTTAGTTTGGCTTTAGTTTAACCGAAAATGTTTTGTCCTCAGTTTTGCTGAAAACTTGCATATAGGGGTTTCTGGGGCGCTGAGCTCGAATCTGATTCTGCAATCCGTTTTTCAATTCAGCTTTTGGTTAGCTCAGTAGAAGCTATACTCATCTTAAGCTTAGAACTTTAGCTTTTATTGAGCTAACGAAAAGTTGAGTCGAATAATGAACTTTAGATTCGTTCTCAGCCTCACAGAAAATCCGTTATGCAAGGTTTCAACATTGTTTTTGTTATTGTTGGAAGGCTTCTCAACGCTTTGACCTAGTTGATCTAAATTAGTAACAAGCTTTTACTTCAGCGGGAGACCCGTGCACTCTGCCTTTATCGGTTGGCTACGGTCCTGCTTCTCTTCCAAGATGGTATTTCAATGCCGCTACCAGACAATGTCAACAGTTTACTTATCGAGGAATGGGGGGAAATCAAAACAACTTCTTAGGTCAAAGAGATTGCCAATTAGAATGTCCAGGTAAGAATATTTTTATGTGTTTAATTTCAGACTTTGATTTTTATAAATTTTTTTATTTCTTATTCTCAACTGGTCTTTGTATTGCCATTAGGGAGCATCTATGCGCCTGGATTAATTTTAGGCCAAAAAAGTGGGGGTGGGGAGAGTGCTCCCCCGCTAGTGGAGCGGAGGTCTAAAAGTGGGAGCATAAAGTGTTCTCAAAAATGCTAAAAATGCAGTAAAAATAGCCTGTTTTCTGTGTGTAAACTGCTATAACTAAGCTATATATAAAGTGCTTAAAAATTAAATTTTAGAATAGACGATTCTCCACCACAACAGTCCGGCGAAGCTGGAAAACTTTTGAAAATTTGGACCAAAAATCCTTAAAATTTGGCATTTTCATGGCGCCTTATAAGGGGTAGCCCAAAAAGTGTGAATGGGGCCGAGTGGGAGATAAAGGGTCGAGTGAGTGGACCCAAAGTGGGGGGGGGAGAGGAGCCCACCGTCCCCCCTCCATTAAAGTAAACCCAGTGCTTATGGTGATACTATAAACCCACTGCTCTGTTGTGATTTATTCATTTATATGGTGTACTGAACTGATGTGATTCAAAAAGTTGCTGTAAAAGTAAAAGTAATAAACGTTTGTCCCATCTATCCTTGTCTGGTTGGACGAAAAGTCTTCGAAGGAAGGAAAGTTTACATGCCGACAGGATAAGCTTAAAATCCAGGCATAAGAAATAAATATAAATATCAAAAGTGCTGGTATAATTAATTTTATCGATTATCTACACCAGCTATCTATCTAAAAAACCTAAAATGGATGTAGCAATGCAATAACTCTTTGCAGTTGAACACAAAGGATGATCTGAACAGTACTCAATTTCATGCTTTACAGAGTCAGTTTTGTCAGAACAGAAAAGCCTCTTACAGGAGGAGGCACCTGAGGCACCTGGAATTACAACTCGTTTGCCCAGGTCAAGTTTGCATCAAAGGCCCAAATATAAGCCACATGACTCGCTTGGTTTGTTGCAATTCCATCGTTAGAAGGGCGAAGGAAGCATGCTATGTCTAATCAGCAACAGCGGAGCCGCCATGCGCACGCCATGCAGTAGCAAAGCAAGGGTGCTTTGCTTACACAGTAGAAAACTATTTTATTTTCAGCTTATTCCTAAGATTTTAACATTAATTTACTATGTAGCAATAACACGGTATGAAAGGAGTTTTGGTTTGTTCCAAACGAATATCTGCTTTCAGCAAACCGAAGAGATGAAAATGTTGCAACAGGTTTGGAGTTGAGGAATAAGCTGAAAATAATAGTTTTTTCCGAATCTCTGATATGTAGTTATGCCGCCATAGAATCCTGTTAGGGCAAGTTTGCGCTATTCTAACACTGTCACAACGCGCTACTTTGCACTACAATTTGCACTGGACACCGTTAATTGCTTTATAGGCATAGCATGGAAAAATAATAATAAAGCAACTATTCTTTCGAATATGTCAATAATATCACGCGCACTATCGCCAATTGCTAACCCTTTAAATGCTATGGCACTGAAGGTTTTATAATATGAAAATTCAGATTTAGGTTACAACGTTTGTCTACCCAACATAGAGCATAACAAATGTGATGAACAAAATAGTACCATCCTGCTTATCTCTTCTATAGTTTAAACGTCCTTCTTCCTCAAAGTTTTTAGATACAGTTAATAAATGTAATGTATTCAATTAATCGATTCATTAATTGAATTATGTTTAAGTCGCATAATCGTGTATTTAATGCTAAGGTTTCAAAAGTTGCTCTTTTTTCTAATTTTGTTTAGAATTCGATAATCCTTGCAATTCTGGAAGTCCGTTGACCAGCATTACCGGCCAAATACAGTATTGTTCCTCCCAGAATCCGAATATTTGTCCCATCAACTATTTTTGTCATATTGGGATTGGTCAAGACACCACTGTATGCTGTCCTGGCGGTAAATTATAGGCCTAAAAGGATTCTAACGTTGAAAATGCATAATAAATTTTTATGATCGGTTTCAAAGTTGAACTCCAGCGCAACTTCAGGCAACTACAGCACCGCAGACCCGAATTTTTTAGGTCTGTGGTGCTGTACTGACAACTTTCTTTCTTCCGTCTATTATCTTGTATCGTTCCAAAAACTTGCAACAAATTAACTTCCAACCTTCAAGAACTTCCAGTTCCAAAATTAAAGTAAATTATGTGTATTGCTTATTTGCGGATACCAAATTATGTCACACCAAGAGTTCATAATTCTATTATACATAAGAAGAAGAGTAAGCCACTAGAGGGCTCCTCTTCTTGGCTTTGCGTAACGGTGCTCCGACCACAATACGCGAATGTTCTCCAGTTTGGGGGGGGGGGGGGTTGACAGGCATACCCCCCTCCCCGTTTGGTGGGGGGTAGCAAAAAGAGGTCCCCGTTTGGTGGGGGGGGTAGCCAAAAGAGGTCCCCGTTTGGTGGGGAGGTAGGCAGAAAAGGGTCCCCGTTTGGGTGGGGGTCGACAAGACAGGCAAAGATTGGCTGAATCTGATTGGCTGTTAGCGACCTCCCCCCAAAACGGGGACCCCTTTTACATACCCCCCCCGGGTCTTTCCCATTATCGTAGAAGTACTGAAGATGCACACTTCGACGGATTGAGTTGAAATTTGGTAGGGGTAGGTTTTCGGACCTGCTGATTTCAAAAATGCAAAAATTTTTCAAAATTTTAAAATTTCAGTTTGGTAAGGGGGGACCAAGAGGAAACGAAAAATTTTTTGTCTTCGATTTTGCTGAAAAGATGTATATAGGGGTTTTCGGGGTCATAGAACACGAATCTGAAATCCGTTTTTCGATCCAGCCTTTCGTTAGCTCAGGCTAAGCTTACATCTTAAGCTTGAGCTAACAAAAAGCTGGATCGAAAAACGGATTTCAGATTCGTGCTCTACGTCCCCGAAAACCCCTATATACATCTTTTCAGCAAAATCGATGACAAATAATTTTTCGGTTCCTCTTGGTCCCCCCTTACCAAACTAAAATTTTTAAATTTTTAAAAATTTTTTAAGTTTAAAATTTTTGCATTTTTGAAATCAGCAGGTCCGAAAACTTACCCCTACCAAATTTCAACTCAATCCGTCAAAGTGTGCACCTTTAGTACTTCTACGAAGCTATGGGGGGATAATGGGAAAGACCCCAACCCCCCCCCCACCAAACGGGGACCTCTTTTGCCTACCCCGCCACCACACGGGGACCTCTTTTTGCTACTTCCCCCCACCAAACGGGGACCCATTTTTGAATAGAACAAAAACTACCGTAATCCTCTGCTCTATCCCCCCCCCACCAAACGGGGAGGGGGTATCTGCAATCTGATTGGCTGTTGGCTACCCCCCCCCCACCAAAGGGAACATTCGCGTATTGTGGTCGGGGCACCGTTACGCAATGCAATGAAGAGAAGCCCTCTAGTGGCTTACTCTTCTTCTAATATATAGTGCAATTATGCACTCTTGGTCACACTGCACCTTGACATTATATATGCAAATTTTTGTATTCTTTACATGCAGTTTACATTATTCATTTGTATCATTTTAGCTGGTAGTCCGTGTAATCTACCACGAGAGATTGGACGAGGGACAGCTTCCTTGCAGCGGTATTATTTCAATCAGTTGACGCGCCGCTGTGAGCCGTTCATGTATACTGGTAAGGTTGGTTTATTCCTACAAGAGTACAGATAGACAAGGAAACAAATACAGACCATATTATATTACCAATTAGTTAGTGTGAAATGCACATAATATAATAAAGATGAGATTCATAAAAAACTTCGATGACATGCATACGAAATGTTCAAACTTAGTTTATTTTCCATATTATAGGCGCTGGCGGAAATGCTAACAATTTTTTGACTCTGAGCGATTGCCGAGCAAAGTGCAACGAGTTTCAGAATCCGTGCTCTTCAGGTCTTCCCTATAGATCGCCCGGAGGTCAAGTCCTCTATTGTAACGACGCTTCCGTGTGTCCACCCAATTACTTTTGTCACTATGGACAGGATACTGTAAACACAATGTGCTGCCCAACATCAGGTAAATCCTAATAGCCTCCTACTGTCACAAGATATAGCACCGGTAATAGTGACATTTCTAATTATCCTACAAATATACAAACAATTACATTAATCGTCATCATTATATTTATCCATCACAACTGTGTGATATTCCGGCGATAACTGACTAAAATTATTAAGCAAATTTAAATATTGATGTCTTGCTTTATGTTAGATGTCTGTGCACAAAATTTTAATACTGAGTGTTCATCTTGTAGCAATGCATAAAGCAATATAATTATGCATTTAAGGTGACCCTTGTTCGCTCCCTGTCTTCATTGGTAGTGGAACAGCTCAGCTTACAAGATACTATTACAACTCTGTTCTAAGGACCTGCATTGGCTTCGTTTATTCTGGGCTAGGTGGAAATGAGAATAACTTCCGAACAATGGCAGAGTGCCAAGGAAGATGCCAACCATGTATATTTAATTTTCTAAATGACTCTAATTATCAAGAAAACCTTGCTATGCTATAACAAGTTCAGTAGTTATAACAAGAGTACATAATATAAGAGTGTGCCACTAGGCACACTCTATGTATCAGAGCAAAAACTATGCTCTGCACGCTAACGGCCCACCCCCCCCCCCCGCAAATCAGACCCTAGTGACCCCCCCGCAAATCAGTACCTAGTTGAAACGGTCACTCGCTCTATGTTTATGTGCTTAAGCTCGAAAACACAAGCAGTTCGTGCCACAGGTGGACAAGGGGGGGGGAAAGGAGGGGAAATTCCCCCCCTCGGCGAAGTCGCCCACAAGGGGTCGCGAAATTGCTCCCACAAGGGGTAAGAAAATTGGCCACAAGGGGTAAGAAAATTGCCCAAAAAATAGGTTTTACGACTAAGATTTCCAAAAATTTTCCGGCTTCGCCGGAATTTTTCACTGAAAATCATTATTTTTAGTTAAAAAACGTCCAAAAAACGTGTTTTAGCTTAAAAATGGCTGTTTTTTGCTAAAAATAGGCCAAAATAGCTTAAAAATCGCTTTCAAAAGTAGCCCTAAGAAAAATCGCTCTCACAAGGGGTACCCAAGGTGCTTCCACAAGGGTCAGTGAAATTTGACCTCCCGTTCAGGTATGGTTCGTGCGCGAATTTTGTGCCTGCTTCAAGCTTTAGAATACAAACATAGCGCACAAAATTCTTTGAAGTGAAGGGTCTAATTTGCGGGAGGGGGGGGGGTGGGCTAGAGACCTTCACGGGCCTGAATTTTCAGGCCCGGCCCAGCCCGGGCCGTTAAAATTTCTGCTCGGCCCGGCCCGGCCCGGCCCGTTTCAAACATTTTGGACCTAGGCCCGGCCCGGCCCGGCCCGGCCCGTAAGGCGAAAAGTTATGCCCGGCCTACCCGGGCCCGTTTTACTAATTCTTTGCCGTTGCCCAAAACAAAAAATTTTTTGTTTTTCGGAACTTATTCGTGTTTAATCGTTTTAAGCAATTTCACAGGCTCATATTTTTATTAAGTATGTGCAGTCCTCTGTTCGGTTCTTTGTGCTTAATAGGGAACAGGTCACTGGTCAGCTCGTCGATTCAACGAAAGCACGAAATATACTATAAATTAGGAAGAAAGCATACATACAAAATATTAAAATAAATAAAACTGCATTTAGGATGATAATGTACAATTTAGAGATAGTATATAAACACAAGTACACTAACTAAGTCCGGCAGTACTCTTCTAAAATGCTACGAAATTCAAGAAAAATCGAAATATAATTCCACTGACTATAGAAAATTTATTTTAGAAATTAATATAATTTCTAATAAAAATTGACAAAATTGGAAACAAGACAAAACTTTTAACTGAAAACACCAGGCCCGGCCCGAAGCCCGGCCCGCTCCAGTACTAGGCCCGGCCCGGCCCGGCCCGGCCCGCATCCAAATTTTTCCTACCTCGGCCCGGCCCGGCCCGGGCCGGGTTTACGGGCCTGAGTGAAGGTTTCTAGGGTGGGCCGTTAGCGAGCAGAGCATCGGTTTTGCTCTGATAACAGAGAGTGTGACTAGTGACACACTCTTATCATGTACTCTTGGTTATAATAATCAGGTTTAAAGGTGGCTTTGTTTCCTGATGCTTTGGTGGTTTAGAGGTTGAGGAATTTGTGCCTGAACTATACGACTTATGTTCAGATTTCGTTTTCCGAGTAATGTGACTTCGCCTTTCAAGAGTTTGCAGCATTAATGTGTGAAACATTCGGATATATTTGTTTTCTGAACCTATTTAGTGGCGAATCCGTGTGGCGGCAGTGATCAACCACTTCGCGATGGTAACGGAAGGAATGTCCAGTGTGGATCCTCCTCTGGGTTGATTAGTAATGTTTGTCCATCTTCCCATTATTGTCATGTTGGAGCAGACGTTTGGAACACTGTATGCTGTCCTTTGAATGGTAATTGCTCGTCTTAAATAAATTGTTGCGCATATCCTTTCATGAATATGCTAAGAATATTCACATTCTTTTTAAACATTCCTTTTAATGTGTTCAGCCCTCATCCGCTGTAGACACCAACTGCGTCCTGAGTCTATATTTCAATATTCATAGATATAGATAAAGTTGAATTTATATCCTGTCAATGAAATTTTGCTTTGTCTGATTTGCAGTCAAATATTTCCCTTTGCTGATGTGTTTTATTATTTACTTTGTTTCAGGTAACAGGTGTGACCTAAACTTGGCCGAAGGCACAGGCCAGGCCAACTTACAGCGCTGGTACTTCAATCCGGGAACGCGAAATTGTCAATTGTTCGTCTATCGAGGATCCGGAGGAAATGCAAACAATTTCCTTACGCAAGATGAATGCATGAGAGCCTGTATCAGCAGTTTGACCGGAGGAGTCGCCGGAATCAGAAGCAGTAAATCGAAGCAAGGTAGGAGAGGACCTACATAAATTTAGATTAATTGGTTGGTATGCGAAAAACAAAACAAAGGAGACACTACAAATGTGTTTATGTGTGTTACAAACAATGTAATGTGTAATAACTTTACAAGCATCAATGTAATGTGCTACAAACTTTACTAAATTAGTTTTAGCAAAGTGCGTTCGGCTGCTGCTTCAGCTGCTTTCATGATATATAAGTTTTACAGAAGGAATTCACTGTGGTCAATTCAGTTCAAGGTCAATTCTATCAAGAGTACACTGTAAAAAATATTGCATAACAGTTATCTATTTTTCTTAGATAGGGAATTTGTGATATCCCAACAAATTAGATAACTGTTATCTAATAATTTGGGATGGCAGCAAACAGTTAAAATTTGAGACTTGTTACCAATTTAACTTTCATAGCCTTTACCATAAATTCCAAGGTAACTGTTATCCGTGAAAAATAGAGGGTTGTTACCAGAAATTAAAGGATTTCTAGTATTTATATATTAGTTTTTTGTTCAAATTAGAATAATTGCGGAAAGCGAATATGCTCCCTAATACTGTTCCGAATAGAGGCACATCACACATCACAGACGATAGGAACCGGATAATGCTCTTCGATCTTTAATTTTAATTTAGATGTTTTGTTGAGAATCATCCTGTTGGATAACTGAAAGCTGTCAGAAATATTCACTGTCAGCCATCCAATTCAACGGTTTGGATATTAGCAATCAAAATGTTGCTAGCTATCCGGCCATTTGAATTGGATGGCTTCCAATAAAAAGGGATTTCACCCCGTTTTATTGGGTTTAGACCTTGCCATCGGTACCCCCGAAGGTACGTAATGGCCAAAAAAAGATTGCTTCCATCCACTGTCCTGTAAACAGAAGCAGTAGGAGCAAACATGTCAGAAAATATTGACATGGAACTTGAAAAACTTGTTTGTTTCTCTCCTTTATATAGTGCTCGATGCGGTATCAGCGTATCGAGTACTTGCGTAACACACGTTACTGCTTGAAGTGGTTGAGCTGGATGAAACCTGCTTCGCTGATGCAGCAAAATTTATGGGGTCAAACAGTGCAGCTGACTGTGACAGCGTCTGGATACCCAGATTGAAATGTTCATAACTTGCTCAATTTTGGGAGTTTTGCCGACATCTATAGATCATTTTGAAGCTCATAATGAGCTGAATCCTTTTATGAAATCAAATCGTGGAAAATCAGTTTTGTCAACCAGTTATTCTGCATGTGCATATATACATTTTAATATTTAAGTTGGGGTCCATCATGAAAAATTTTTAGGTGGCCTATTTCGCTCGTTAGTTAGCGTTAGCCATAAGTTATGTCGTACATATCAAGTTTAAATTTTGAGTTGTTTTGTTCAGTTCTCCGTAAGTTACGAGCCATCAAGTGTGTGCAATTTGAATATGAGCGACCACAAGGGTGCTGCAGCCAGCTGAGGCAAATTTTCGCAAATCAACTCTATATTTTTAGCTTATTGTGTTATACACCTTTAAAGACTATTAAGAAAAGCGTTTTCGTACAGTTTCCAGCCGGATGGGCTTGATCAGAAGCTTCTCTAAAGAATTTCTCGGAGAAACACGGCCCTTGTTCCTCCTGATGTAATGAAACATTTAACAGCTGTTAACTTAAACTAGAAGCATTTCCGGCCCACAGTTCTATGAGAAGAATTCATCCCTTCAATGAGCGCTTTCGATTGATGTATAATATGCCATATTTTGAAAAAATTTAAAAATCGCTGTATTGAGAAATTCTGGGTTCGAGGGTCCCGTTTGGCACGCTGAGAAGTACTGGACGCGGCTATCAGCATAATTCATGCTGCAAATAGATCCGAAGACATGAATACACAAGTTGGAATAGAAAATACGCAGTTTAGGATCATACTGTTGTCGGAATTTTGCCAAGTTTTCGAAAAACCCGAAATTTTAAAAATTTTGCTAAAAAATGCCCATTTTTGCGCCAAAAATACTCAAAACTGGGAGAACATACAATGGAACCATTGGCATCAATGGAACCGCCAATTCAAGTACTACGGAACCCTGGAGTCAGCATTTTTATTTAGGCCTCTGAATTGGAGCAATTTGCAATTCTTTCCGAAGACCCCACTTTTCAGCTGCAAAAAACGTTGGATTTTGACGATTTTCCACTGTTTTCGATAAATAAAAAATTTTTTAAAAATTTTAGAGGCTTAAATCAAAATTCTACTTCCAGCGTACCGCAGTTTATGATTATAGCTACATTATAAATACAAAATTATGCAGGAATGCTACTGCTCGGCGAGAGATTTTTTTGGCGCAAGAATAAAATCACCAATTTTTCTGTTTCCTATGTTTAACATATGCGGACCTCAACTTTGAGGTGAAATTGTTCAACAACCGTAAGAGATACGAGTTTAATTTGAAAACTCGTTAAAATATCCCACTCAAAGAGCATTATATGTGAAAATGAGCGAAATCTGAGATGGTCGAAAAATTGACCAAAAATGGACCCCCCCTTAAGTGGGTTGGGCTGCCAGGGTCAAAAATTCTACCTAGAGGATTTAGCTCAAAGCGAGCCCAGTTACAGCTCTTAAAATTTTACGCAATCTATTAAAATTTCAGATGATTTCGGTCTGGAATAAAAAGGTTGTAGCTATTCAAAATTTTCACTTTCTGTTTAAAACGGGCCAAAACGGGAACTTTAATAAACTATGGCAAACAAATAACAATCAAATGGAAGTTTGTGGTGAGAAGAGTCGTTTCTTAGAAATGAAAAAGCTATTGATTGATGCAGCTATTGTGCATATTAGTAAAGTTCGAAGAATGCTGCAAATTGTTAATATTCGGCTTTTCGGGATTGTCTCACGGAACTGATGCATACAAAACTTGCAAATTGTATTTTGAAGAAAGTTCGTGGACAAGTTTGGGATCTTTTTTGAGCTTTAAATGACATATATATGCTTTAAACGGTTTCGAGTTCAAACAAAAAATGGGACAATGAAAGTTTGAAATCAGGATTGAAAGATGTGAAGAAAAGTGTCCAGGGCTGTCCAGGCGTCTCGCTGTACCACTAGCAACGCCCTCGACGTTGAGATTATTTTATTGCGCTGATTTTCAACCTTTCGGAGTTTACGCAAAACACTGATATTTAACAGGATCAGAATTTTAACTTTAGAATTAGATTAGAATTAACTGATATTCAGAAACTGAAACTTAAACTGAAACTATTTCGTGAGGAGACCTGAAACTGAAAATTTTAGGCGGCCGACTGAAACTGAAACTAGATTGGGTAAAGACATGAAACTCGGGCTGAAACTAGTTTCAGTCTTTTTTCAAGACATGAAGATTTGAAGGTTTAAAGCGGTTTTTTCGTTAATACTCTGCAGCGGAAGTATATATAATCATAATTCATGCATTAATTATGTCTCAAGGATGGAATCTGCAGTTTTCGAATGAATTAAAACTGAAACTGAAATTCCGACTAAAACTAAAACTGAAGCTGAAACTATTTTGGGAAGAGACTTGAAACTGAAACTGAAACTAACATCGGTTACTAAAACAACACTATACCTTGAGGCGGGCTCGCTAAAATAGATGCTAAATTTAAAATTGTGGCTAAATTTCAAAACTTTAATCATTTGTTTAATCATACACGGCGGTCAGGACGAAACAATGTTTCCATGCATGGTATGCTGAGTTTTGACCCGACATCATCAACTTGAAATGGCTCTATGGGACGCTACATTGTGCTCTATGGGACGCTACATTGTGGAATTCTTTCATTCTTTGCATGAAACCAGTATTATTAAGTGGCAATAGGCGAACTACATAGCTTTTCCAGCATTGAACTCTAAACTTCTACCATCCCCTAGTTGGCTCTCATCTTTAGTTCTACTGACAACGTCCAAAGCAAAACAAAAATAGCGTCATTAAGTTAAGCAAAGTATCGCCTTGTTCCAAGTATCGCTTTGTTCCTGATGCTTTTGCTGTCGTATCACCAAATACGGATAATAATAGTGCAATTTAGACCAAAACCCAGTGCAGATTGATTAAAGTATTTCTCGGAATCCGAGCCCGGGGGTCTGGGGAAAGCCGTCTGGTTCTGGGTCCAGGCTGTGTCTGAAAGACCCGGATACAACTTTGCCCCCTCTGCTATCAGGTAAAATTGAGTGTAGGCGCAATTGAGTACAGTTTCGTAGCTACTAAGGAGCCTTTCCTTTGCCCATGTTGCTTATTGCCGCTATCATCATAAAACGCCGAAAACTATTAAAATTGGTAACTATCTAAACTATTTAACTTACTTTAAGACTAAAAAATTTTGGCACTTTCAACAATATTTAATGAGTACAGGTTAGCAATTGCAGTTGAAGTACTAATGCCCAAATTAAAAAGATTGATATTAGCCAGCAATATTAGATAACTGTTATCTAATTTTCTAGATTTTCAATCAATCCCGAAATAATAGCTAACTGATATCTTTTATATCTGATAACTGTTATCTATTTTTCTTGAATGACAACAGTGATCATCGAAAAATAGATAACAGCTAGGAAATTTTTTTTACAGTGTACGTAGTTGTAGGTAGGTAGAGTATGACCCATTCCCTTCCTAGTGTAATTGGCCTCTGAGATGTTCCTAACATTATATAAGGCCGAAACATCGGAGGGGGTTATGGGTAACACTACTGTTAATAATTGTTCATATGCGTTTGAACCAAAACTAATCTGATTGGCTAATCGCCTACCTTATGTCAAAATTGCGTGTATAGGTGACTGGGCTCAGCTTAGCGTTGTTAATCGTGTGTTTTTGTGTGATTGAACTGAAATGCATTTGATTGGCTACTGACCTGCTACTGAATTGCACTGATGAGGGTTACGGTAGCCAAGTAGCCAATCAAATGCATTTAGTTCAGTATATAACTGAACAGTGCTAACCGTGACCGCCCGACATTTTTGCCAATTACATTAGGAAGAGTATGATGTCATACTCTTCCTATCATTAACTCTTGATTTTATTATAATTTTAGCATTGCCTACGGCGCCCTGCCCGCACGGAGATCCACTGATGGATGCATCTGGTCAGTATAGGACATGTAGAATTGATCATCCGCAACCAGAACCTGATTGTCCCACAACCTTTGTCTGCAATCTACCCACAGCTGGTGGCGCTGTAGAAAACTTCGCTACAGAAACAGCATTCTGCTGTCCTGACCCAAGTAATAAGAATAAAATGTATATAAAGCTAAAATGTTTAGTTTGCAAATTCTGCATATATGCTAAAAATATTTAATTCTAGATTTTTGTTATATAGTCTGATTTATGAGGTTTATATTTTATTAGCAAACAGTGCTTAGGGTGTCAAACTACAGAACCAAAACATGAGACATTTGACTTTTTGTGCAGTATTACTTGGTATTCTTGCTCCGCGCACTTTTAATGTTCTTATGTGATCTTAGGAACTGCTTTTATTTCAAGATTCTGTTTTTCTAAATAGGTATGCTCAATGCTTCATTTATTCAAGGCGGTTTTTGAAGACTCAATGTTTACAACATTTTTATATTTTAGGATATTTTTGTGTGTTGCCAAGAGATCCTGGAGCTCCAGACTGTACTGGTTCTTCTGGGAATCGATTCGGATATAATCCTTCCACTGATACGTGTATCCCGTTTACTTTCACTGGTTGCGGTGGAAATCTGAATAACTTTTATTCTGTTGAAGTCTGCACTCAAGTATGCTGCAATAAAGGCTTCAATCGGCGATTTCTAGCCAGTAGAACTATGCAAGATGATGCTAATAATACCTTTGTGGAGGAAGAATATGATTATCCTGAATCCTCCATGGTGAACTCTTCTTTTCTCTACACTAATTCTACAGTTTTGGAGAGTGAAGAATCACCTTTGACAAGAATAAGGAGGTGGATCAAATCCCAACTGAAGCGACTATTTTAAACCTTTTGTACTTCTTGTTACTGCTTAACCAGAAGGTCTCATGCTCAGTTCTTTAACAGTAATTAGATTATATTTTAGTGATATTGTGTATTTATTTTGTTTTTGTTTTGTTTTTGTATAATAGTAACTTATTTTCAGTAATAAATTATGCTGCTTGACAAATGTCACAATTGCTTTGTTGGTATATATGTACATAATAGAAAGCACATGCAACCAAAAAATTCAGGTCGGTAAGAAAGGATAGGACAGGAGTCTAAGGCCTTGTTTCATTAAAGATTGAAAACGGCGAATTCGATGAAACGCTGACGACTCTGATTTAAGGAGTGTCCATTCATTATTAAAAACTTTATAGTCACGTATCTTGATCATTTTTACGCTACACTTTGCCGCATATGCCATGTCGAATGAGTTAAAAATAAATAATCCAATAATTTCGTTCTTTAATTAACGAAGAACCGACTATTGCACGCTATTTGAAATTGAGCATGATTCGTGAGATGAATTATACATATTTAACTACTGGATCTGCATGAATGATTGTTAGACTAGTGCAAACATTCTGCGTCAATCCAGATTCCAGAGTCGCACTCACCAGAGTGACAATGTTGGGTAAGTCCATAGTTTATTACTTACGTCAATAATTGACTCAACCAAAAGTTTAGCACCAAGTATGCACTGTATAGTTTTGTATTTACGTAAGTGTTTTGTGCAATGCAATCAAAAACTATGGCGCAACCAGCTTTAAGAAACGCTTTTGAAAAAAACGTTATCAGTCATCTCATGATGACTAAAATAGAGATAACATTGTGCAAGCCTAAAATGCTTAAAAAGACGAAATTGAATACAGCCAATATCAGTTTTCTGATACTTGTTTTCGAACTTGCACGATTTTAACTGACTCTCTAAGATTCAATATGGTGTTTGGACATCATCATCACCATCATCATGGACATCATGGATTCCCCCATGTTGGTAAGAAAACAAAGTGCTAAAAACGTTAGCGCATTGTTTATTAAATGACTAGCGACAACACTGAACACGTGAACAAGCAACCATTTATCTGTTCAGGAATTGTCCTCAGTCCTCACGCACAACCGAAATTTTGATTGGATGGTTTCCAATATTTGAAATTTTAACGTAATTTTTACTCCCTTTGGCTTTTCGATGGCGATTCTGACCAGCTGGCTAATGAAATAGAATTTGATATTTCGAATTAATGGGAACAATGGAAGTTGCATTACACACACCATGACCAATTGTTTATTTTTAGATTTTCACCATGGCCACTTAGATGTACATTTTGACGATCACCATCACCATCATGATTATCACCATCATCATGGGTACCATCACCATCATCCATCCACAGTTATTATTCAAGTACGATTTTGACACTGTTTGAACCATTTACAGGCATATGGAGTATTAAGGTGATCAACACTCGATTGACCAATACCAAAGCTTTATCATGCAAGCTCTTTACTTTACCGATTTATGCAGTCAGGATAATCCTAAACTAGCATTCTCATATATGAAGTTGTATCTTGTGTCTAGTGAAACTCCACTATATATTATGGTGTTGCAAATCTACTAAAAATCTACAAAGCTTCTTTCTACTCATGTTGAAAATCTTACAGTAGCTGTCAAACAACTTGAGCTGGATACACCTAGCTAACCTATACTATACCAGTTATCACATCAGTCTTCATTTAATGAATGTTTATTTAAAAATGTTTATGATTTTGAACTGACATTCATCTACGTAAAATAAACGTAGTGTATGAGCTTTTGCTTGTTGTTGAAGAAATGTGTTTACTTATAGGAACCTCCGCCAGCTGTAGTCTACCAAGCTCCACCTCCTGTGTACTATCCACCACCCGCAGTGGCTCCTCCACCTGCCTATGCTCCAGGATATTATCCACCTCCCTATGGGCCACGCTAAGTAGAAGAAAATTAAATTAGAGCTTACCGTGATCTGTGAATATACGCTAAACTAAGGCGATTCTGTATTAATAAATAAATGATAGAGTTTTTGTGTTTATTGATTTATAGGGTTTACTCTACTTGCAAAAATAACACGAGTATTATAAATGCTGTCATTATGAATTATTGCAATTGAGTTATAATTGTGATGATATATTATAATTTACAATTTTTGATTAAACATAATCTTCGCGCATGCGTAAACTAGCTTTGTAATGTATTTATACATAATTACTTACCTGCAAATGATATACACTGGCTCGCACTAACGAAGAATAACTGAAGAATAACCTAACCTTAAGGTTAAGTCAGGGTTAAGTCGATATTCTCCAGCTATTTTGTTGCAACAATCAGGGTTAACTCAATCTCCCTCCAGTTAAGCTCGAGTATAAGTTATTCCCCAACTGGCAAAGATTTAACCCTCAATTTGATAAGGTTTAACTGAAGAATAAGGGTAGACATCGATTCTAACGTCTAATATTCAGATTAGATTAAATCTTGCTAAACGGAACTCAACAAGGCTAAGATTAATAATCTGGCTCAAATTCAAACGATATTAAGAACATTGAAAATTCAGCAAAAGTATTCTAGTTATGGTTGCTGCAGTTATACTGCCAAAGTTCGGAGTAGTGGTTGGTCGAATAAGTTGGCTTCATCCGAAATAACAATTTTTATCCCACAAATCGTGGACTGCACCACTTAAGGTGGTGGTATCCTTTTGTGCAGTGCTTTTGTGGTGATTTTTTGAAACGCTATAACTTTCGCAATTTTGGGAGTTGCAAAGAGCTTTATACATCGTTTTAAAGCTTATTATCTGTAGATTTACATGAGCTTACAGAACTGGCAAAATTAGCAAAAAAATAGCAGAAATTTTCTGACAAGCTGACATCTAACAGGATGAATATAGACCAAAAGTTTTTGAACATCGATTTCTCAAAACTGAAGAATCGGCCAAAAGTTCTTTTTGTGCCAAGATATGAAGGACATATGGGCCGAGGGACGTTTTTTTGGATTTGGCTCAGCAGGTCTTAACGGTCGAGAAAATCGGCCAAATGCACAGTAACACGAAATTTCGCAACTTCGCATTGAGTTTTCTAGCTACTCAATATGTTTTAGCCCAAACCAAGAAAAACGTCCCTCCGCAGAAGTGCGAATTTTGATTCTGCCGAAAATCTCCGGAATCCGTCGAGCAGGTTTTGAGAAATCGATGTTCGAAACAAAATAATCGCAGTTTTGCCAAAATGGTTTTTCCGCCAAATCTCTAGCTGAAAGCAATAAAGTCCCGCTAATAGGCATTCATAAAATGTGCACTTGGACGATGTATCGTTTGAGTATAACTAAGCCAATTTTGTCCTTAACATGTGGCAGTAATTTTGAAAAAACTGATTTCCTCGAAAATGGCCATTTTTTGACCCTAAAAACAGTTTTTGCTTATACTGACTTAACCACTGGAGATAGCTCAAAGGTTGTAAGAGCAAAAATGTTCATTTTCGAGTCCTCTTTCCAACCATACCAACCAATCCCGTGTCTTGTCTACCTATTGGGAGCTTAAGGCCAAAAACCAAAACTTTCTTATCTTTTGGCCTACGAACACGGGACTGGTCCTAAAATGTTAACGAGCACGGAAATAGGTTATTTCGTAAGTTTTAGCCCTTTCCGTAAACGATTAAAGCCGCAGGAGTCAAAAATACCCGAAAGGAAACCAGCACCTTAAGAAAAGCACGAGTAGGCTATACCTGGAGTATAAACTGTTATACTCGAGTTAATCCCCAGCCAACACCACTTGAGAATGAGCTAACCTCGAGTAGAAAATAGCAGGAATTTATTCTTGAGCTATGCCAGCATTATATATTTAAGGATCATTTATTAAAACTATACAAGAAGGTTGAACAATAAAATTGTACTCGAGCTGAGTTAGCTC
This sequence comes from Trissonchulus latispiculum, assembly GCA_030248195.1. Lineage (NCBI taxonomy): Eukaryota > Metazoa > Nematoda > Enoplea > Enoplida > Ironidae > Trissonchulus > Trissonchulus latispiculum. The sequence continues at coordinate 72,856 of JASAND010027191.1, forward strand.
AGGGTTTTTTTTGGTTTTCGGATTTGCGTCAACCTTGCGTCCCGCTAGTTTAAGTTGCGTCCGGTTAAGAAATTTTGCGTCCAGGTAGAATTTTTGTTTTATCGAGTTGTTGTGCAAAAAATTGTTTTATTTTTAAAAATTTTGATAATTCCTAACGTGTAACACTATTTATTTATGTACACTATTTAGAAAGTTGATGCTGCTTAAAATGCACGATTACAAGGGTGCCTATTGAATAGAGATGCGGCCAGTGTCCACGGCGGGGGGTCTGGGGGCAAAGAATTTTTTGCAATTCCAGAATAATCCGTAATGGAAATGTTTAAAAAGATTTTATTTGGCACCTGTGTCTTGTTGCATCCAACGCAAAACCTTGAGTAATTTTCAATATTATTGACACACATTCCGATATTTCAATATTATAATACAGTTAAACTAATTAAAGTATTAAAAATTAATGAAATGTTTAGGAATAGCATTGAGAAAAAGATAGGAAATATCAAACATACATTCAGTTTCAAAAACTCTACAACTAGTGATCCCTGAAAACAGCATTGTAAGTGTGCAGCGGGGGGTCTGGGGGGAGGAGCCCCCCAGAAGTTGGAGATTTTTTGCAATCACTGATTAAATCCGTAATGGAAATGTTTTAAAAGATTAGTTTAGCGTCTGTAGCATTTAACGCATTTCGTGAGCACACCACCGGTATTCACCTGTAATCTATGATTTTAACTTAGTAGTCAAAAGTAGACAACCAACAGCAGTACGCGCCTCCGTGGTAGTACGCTCCGCATGGTCGACCCCGGCCGCTTATGCAGTCTCAGTGGCAGTCACAAGGCGTGGCAGCCCCTGGCGCTGTTGCGCGGCCGCGGTCGGCTTTGCCTATGGGTCAGCCTCGGTACCAGGAGGCGGGAGCGAGAGCACCTGGACCTCCCTGTTTGAATGCAAAGTTTATACCAGCTTCTTATGGTCCTGTAGAGGGCGGGGCCCAGCCTAAGAGAAGGGGTAGAAATCCCCAAACGGTTCCACATATGACGGCTCAGCAGGTAAATCAGATGGTTTCGCAGTTGTCTATCAACATGTTACAGGTTGAGCCCGACTACGAGCGTTTAGGCGACAGAGTCTCAGCCTCACACTGAGGTCACGGCGTCGCAGGGGTAGCAGTGCGAGGGCGTGGACCCTTCAGTGGTGGCTTTGTCTCCTCCCTCTATTTCTTCGCCTAAGAAATTTCGAAAAGTTTTGCGTCGTAAGATCCATCCGGGAGAACCTGGGTTTGAGTCCCTTACATATAGACTGCCAACCGAAAAATACCATCCTACTGATCTCTCTTTTGACGAGGCTTTTTCACGTATTCCTCAGAATGGGGGTATGTACGTACTCCTGAAGAAGACGTTGATGCTGACCCGCTAACTGCAGCTGAATCGGTGGCAACTACCCTTTTTGCTGATCCAACAAAACGTGCGCTTTTGAACGGAAAGATTAGCTTGAAAGATTGCTGTCTTTCTCGTAACAATCGAGAGGCGGTTGCGACTTATGATTTTAAATTTCCCTGATATTGGGACGCTGCAGGTGGGTTTGGTAAAACTGACATTGATTATTAGTATATTGAAATTGAGCCAGGTAAACGGCCTATTCGTGCTCGGGCTTATAAAGTTAATCCAGCACAAAAGAAAATTATAGATGAGAAATTGTCCGCTTGGTTGGAGCAGGGCCTCATATACAACCCTCCCGGTTTCTCTGGGCTTCCCCGATTATTCTAGCTGCAAAGAAGGAGGGGGATTGGCGTCTTTGTGTTGACTGTCGGAAATTAAATTCGGTTGCTAAGAAAGATTGTTATCCTCTCCCTCGAATAGATGGACTTTTTGAACTTATTTTGGGACATTGCATCTTTTCGAAATTGCATTTAGCCTCTGGTTTTCATCAAATCCCTGTTTATCCGGCTGATCGGGAAAAAACGGCTTTTATTACGCATTCTGGGTTGTATGAATTTAAAGTTATGCCCTTTGGGTTGTGCAACGCCCCCAGTACCTTCAAGCGGATAATCGATCGAATTATGGAGGGTTTCATTGTTTACATATTACATATTATTTATTCATATTATTTATATACGATGTTCAAGTGACTAGTCCGACCCAGACCCACCACCTGCAGCGTCTTGATATGTTTCAGTGTTGCGCAAAATAACACGTTTGTCCAAATGTCAAATTGTCAAAATGCGAATTTGCGCGGAAACAAACGCGGGTTATATTCTCTCAGAATTCGGCATTGCTACCGACCCTGATAAAATTCGGGTGGTTGGTCAATTACCTGTCCCCCAATCTGTAAAGTATATCCAAAGTTTTTGGGTTTAGCGGGTTATTATCGTCGTTTTGTTCCTCATTTTGCGAAAATTGCTAATCCTTTGACACGACTTTGTGCTGAGTTTGGTTGGGATTCTGCTCGTCAAATCGCTTTTCAGACTTTGAATGAAAAATTGATCACAGCACCAGTTTTGATCTATCCTAATTTCACGAAACCTTTCACTCTTGTTACTGACGCTAGTTTTCAGGGTATAGAAATATTTCAGGGTATTCTGTAACAATCGGATGATAAGGAAAAATTCCACCCTGTAGTGTACACGGCCAGAGCCTTCCATGCATCGGAAAAGAACTATACGGTTACTGAATTGGACGCTCTCGCTATCTTTTTTGGAATTTCATATTTTCAAGATTACTTGATTTTACATAAATTTGATATGATCACGGACCATCAGGCCCTCGAGTATATTCTGGGCGATGCCGCAAAACCGAAGACGGCTGAAGGGAGGGTGGCCCGTGCCTGCTTTCATTGAACAAATTCAAGTTCGTGTAATCCAAAAACCTGGTTCTGTCAACGGCGCAGCTGATGATTTATTTCGTAATACACCTGCGATTACCGGGGTTTTTGCGGAATACCCAAAATTCCTGAGTATCTTTTGCCCATTTGGAAGATGTTATGGATGAAGAACATACTGATGATGGTCCGGGCCACCCTGTACCGCTATTAGCGGCGAAAGCGAGTAGTTTTACCGTCGGCCTGTTAGCATGTTAGAAAAGTTGTGTGCACAGCCGTGGTATGGTGTATGTTCATTGCTGTCGTTTCTTTTTTATCCTTTACGTTACCTTTTACAAACGTTTCATCCTTACTAGTACCTAAGGTACCTGTGGGTAAAATTCTTTTTGTTAATTCGTTTAACCGTGTGAGCCCGTCCGAGGCCGCATGGGGCCAAAAGAGGGGTATTATGTGAAGTTAGCACCGGCAGGAAAGATGTAAATTATTTATGAGATGCTAAGCCTAAGCAAGTTTAGTTGCAAATTCCAACAAATGGTCAATGTTTCTCATTTCTCTTGAAAGTTTTGGGTAGGTCTTTTGTTGCTGGTCGGCTTACTGTCGAGTTGGTGCTTGCTCTATAATTTTATAATTTTGTTAAGTTCTTGTCGAATATAACCTTTGTATTTTGAATTGATCATTATTGAGTTGCCGAAATTATTGAATAAATCGTTGTGATCGCTTTCTCATCTTTCAGTCGGTCAGGATCGTCCAGTTCTCTAAATACGCACACCACCGGTATTCTCCTGTAATCTAGGATTTTAACTTAGTAGTCAAAAGTAGACAACGGTATTTTACTAACTCTCGTACTAGACTCAAACTTCACACTATTTTGCGGTTTCAAAAGATATCAAGAAACTGTTAATATCAAGAATAGCCTTATTCCTTAGCTCAAGCTCAGGGTTAGTTATTCTCCAACGTAGCTGGAGTATTCAAACGGAATAAAATTTATGCCTGAGCCTGAGCTCAGGTGGAGAATAGTTAACTCAGGAATAGCTTAGTTCAGAGCTAAGTTACTACGATTAATGGTGCAAGCGGCCATACTCAGTTATTATTGGTGGGAGAATGAGTTGCATTGGCTAAATATTCTTAGATGTAGAAATATGAAATTAGCAAAAATTAATGTGGCTAGCAATCAACGATGTTCAGAAATTCATTACTTATGCAATTAAAAATAAGGGCGCAAAGCCATAGTAACTGACAAGTTTATGTCAGTTACCAAGGCAACTTTGTGACGTCAGGAACGTTTGTGTAATTAGTGGCTGGGTTGGTTTTGTGTTATTTAAAAGTATATTGTGTCTCTTGGTTTACCGCTAAGAAGAAGCAATGATTGTGTGCTTTGTGATGAACTCTTGATAAATCAGGACATCACGAGATATACCTTGGTAATCAAGAGTACATAATTAGTAAGAGTGTGACAATCTTCAAGTCTCCGTTATCAGTTCGCGAGCCTCCCCTCCCGAATAACGAGTTCTAGACCCCGCAAATCAGTACCCAGTACGAAATTGTGTGTGCTTACTCGTTTCTATTAAGCTCAAGCAATTTGTATCTATGTATCACTTATAATCAACTATAAGCATAGGAACAGAACTTTTTAAAATAATAACTTTTTGCATCATTTTAGCTTCATGACAGATCTCCCTTTGTAAATGCTGCTAACGATAATAAGAGTCGTTTCCAGGATTCCATTTTAGCGGAAGACGGACATTTCAGGCTGATCTAAGTGGGATGCGATTCGCGTTAAGCGCAAGCAACTTGCAACTATGTACCACTTATAATCAACTGTAAGCATAGGAACAGAACTGTTTAAAATAATAACTTTTTGCATCACTTTAGCTTCATAACAGATCTCACCTTGTAAATGCTGCTAACGATAATAAGAGTCATTTGCAGGACTTTAGCGGGGAATGGACGTTTCTGGTTGATCTTCGAAGTGGGATGCGATTCGCTATGTCCGGAAAATTGAGAGGAACTGGATACAGTATGGCCGGTTCGTTTTCTGGAACAGCCTCCGCCGGTTCCATACCATCTCCATAAAAGCAGACCCACACCAGATCGGCAGAGGAAAACTGCCGGGAACTATTTTTGACTGGGACACTGCGGGTCTCTTGAGGATGCAGAAAAGTCCAGCAGGTGTTTAGTTCCCTAACCAGGAAACGCTTAGCAGGTGTATCTCCTGTAAAGGAGTGACAGGTAGATCAGCAGGTTAGTAAGAATTGGGAAACAGCTTTGTGTAGGCTTGACACCGGCGGTGATGATGCCAAAATCGATCTTTTGAAAGTTTGAACAAACCTTTCTGTCAACCCATTCGATGAAGGATGGCAAGGCGCAGCGAAGAGATGAGTTATTCCATTCTCTGAGCAAAACCTATTAAATTCGTGTGAGGCAAATTGTGGTCCATTACCAGAGACCAGGGTATTGGGGATACCGTGTCTGGGAAATCTATGTGAACCCTTTGCCACGGTCGAGTCGGTAAAGATAAACCAGACGTAGTTATGGCAGGCGGAGCGGAAGCGACCTGGCTACAGTTGCGACAGCTCCTGGACAACTCTTCTATTTCCTTGTCCATAGACGGCCACCAGATGTGAAGTCTTGCCAGTGATTTCATTCTGGCAACACCCCGATGACCAACGTGTAGAAGATCGAAGAAATGCGGCTGAAGAGGAAGCGGAATAATGATGCGATTACCCCAAAATAGGCAATTGTCATAAGTGGATAATTCTGCACGCCGCTTCCAATAATGTTTTAATTCCGGCGAAACCCTGTGTTTCGTTCCCCAACCTTGCTGAACTCTGAATAAAACTTGGAGCAACACAGCATCTTGCGACGTTTCAAAAGCTATTTTTTGTAGGGTGCAAGGAATTTGTTCAGCTACTTCGGAAAACAAGTGAGCAACTTCGACGCATGCTTCATCATCTGTGGGATCATCTACGATAGGAAGGAGGGAAAAAGCGTCGGCATTTCCATGATCAAAAGTAGCACGAAAATCAATTGAGTACTGATGCGCCTTTAACTTCAGTGCCCAACGTTGAAGACGACCCATAGCCAATGGACTTGCAGACTTGGGGTCAAAGGTATGCACCACAGGTTTGGGATCTGTCCGTAAATGGAAGGATCTACCATAAACATATTCATGGAATTTGAATAACCCAAATATGATAGCAAGCCCTTTTTTCTATTTGAGAGTACCGGCATTCCGATTCATTTAAAGTCCGAGAAGCAAAGGCAATTGGTCGTTCCGAACCATCGGGAAGTATATGTGATACAAAGGCGCCTACCCCAACCGGGGAAGGGTCGCAAGCCAAGACCAAAGGGAGCGAGTCGTCATACGGCAAGAGTACGGCAGGGCTTTGAAGCACTAGCTTCAACTCTTCAAAGGCTGAGTCGCATGCGGTGGGCCAAACCCATTTAATATTTTTCCTCCTTAGAAAATTGAACACAGCTGCCAAGGTGGAAAAATTAGGTATGAAACTGGAATCATAGTTAGCAAGTGCGAGAAAAGACATCAATTCGGAAACGTTCTTTGGAGGTGGAATTTTCAGCAAAGCCTCTATCTTTTTTGGAGACGGATGGACTCCATTGGAATCAATGGCATGACCGAGGTAGTCTACGTGGGGTAGGAAAAATCCACATTTGGGAAGTCCCAGTTTGATACCATGGCTCCTGCAAGTTATCAGCACCTTTTTAAGGTTAATCAAATGCTCTTCCTCAGTCTTTTCTGTAATGCAAATATCGTCCATGAAAATGCTGACACCTGGCAACCCACCAAATATATGCTCCATGGTGGACTGGAAAACTGCCGGTTTCCCGAGGACAGGCCAAATTGTACTCGTTTGCACTTATATAAGCCTTTGTGTGTGTTTATACAAGCCAACAATTGACTTTCTTCGTCCAAATGGTGTTGGAGGTAAGCTTGAGCCATATCTAGCTTTACGAAGGCAGACCCCTCTTTGAGATTCTGCATAAGCTCCGCAAACCTTGGTAAAGGATGCTGAACAACACAAAGAAATGGATTAACGGATACGCTATAGGCACCGCATAAGCGAATCTGACCAGTTGGTTTTACCACAGGAACCACTGGTGCGGCGACTTCTGAATATGGCACTGGTTCAATGACATGTTTCTTACATAAATCTTCTAATTCAGCTTCAACCTTGGACTTCAACGCAAAGGGAATAGGACGTGCTTTATTGAAGCGGGATCTTGCATCAGGTTTCAAGGTAAGTTTTACAGGAGGAACCCCAACAATGTGACTCAAACCACTTGTAAATAAATCTGAAAATTCTTTCACAAGTGGTTTCACGGACTCAGGTATCTTGTTCAATGCATTATCAGTCACACTGTTAAGTTGAACACTGAACAGGTAAAGCAGGTTGCGGCCTAGCAGGGCAGGGCCGTCAACCTTTGTAATTACCAGAGAGTTGTTCTTAACTTGACCATTAAGTTCAATGTCAACGTTAAGTCACCGGCAACTTCAATGTTATTACCACCGTAACCCTTTAGCCGTACCGAAGAGGAATTCAGCGTAGACGCAGGAAACTTTGCTTGAAACAACGAATAAGGCAATATGGAACGTCCAGCGCCCGTGTCAAGTTCCATAGTTTATCTGTTTTCCATTAACAGATGGGGAAACCAACATAGGCTAGGAAGCACTGACCGAGCGAATGTAGTAAATGGAATTTAAATCGCGTCAGTAGGACTTACATACTTAACTTTGTTTCGGGAACTCAGTTCTTGATGGTTACTTTTCGACGAACGACAAAGGCAGCAATGTACCCCCGTTTGGAGCACAACCGACAGACCAAATCCTTGAAACGACAGGTAGGAGCCCAGTGACCGGGCTTCCCGCAACGCCAGCAGGACCCGGAAGATTTCTGGGTAAGAGAACATTTGCCAGTCTTTAAGCGATATGTGCTTTCCGAAGAATCGTGAATTGAGTGGTGCACAGTTGAAGTGTTAATTTCTTTATCTTGTCGTAAAGCTGATTCCATGCCAGTAGCAATGTCAATCGCCTTCTGTAAGGTAAGGTCGCATTCTGCTAACAATCTGCGCTGGACTTGCTCCGAATTGATACCGCAGACCAGGCGGTCCCGGAGGGAGTCATCCAGGTCATTGAAATTACAAAATTGGGCTTTTGACCGCAAGCGAGCCAAAAATTAAGCAACAGCTTCTTCTGGCGATTGTTTCAGGAACTTGAATCTTTCCGCAATAATGTTAATTTTAGGCTGAAAGTGGGCCTTCATGGTACGCCAGTTCGGGTAAAAGGGTCTCAGTAGGTTTAGCAGGGACAGTAAGACTTTTCAGTAAACTGTAGCTTTCAGATCCCAGTGAAGTAAGAAAAGACGCCCTTTTCTTGTCATGGTCCACAATGTCATTTGCCAAAAGAAACATGTCGAATCTGTCGACATAATCTTCCCATTTCTCCGTTTGAGGCGAAAAAGGATCCAAAGCAAAGAATTGCTTCGTCGCCATTTGTTAAGCGCAACTTGTAACTATGTATCACTTATAATCAACTATAAGCACAGGAACAGAACTTTTTAAAATAATAACTTTTTGCATCATTTTAGCTTCATAACAGTTTCTACAGTAAGCCACCCCCCCCGCAAATGTGACCAATCAGTCTGCATTGCTAAATGTTGGCAAGAGTACACAATACATAAGAGAATGACAAGCGTCATACGCTATGTATTATAAGCTCGCTACATCCTCTGCACGCTATCGGCTGACCCCCACCCCACCAATACATCAACCTCCCCTTGACCCCGCCCCTATACATGTACGGGGTCCAAACGGGGGATCGGGGTCTATGTTAGTATATATACATGTCAAGCTTGACGGGGGCCCAATTTGTGCATGTGCTAATTAAATCTGGGTCTAAACTTGTATGATTTACACATCTATGTGCAAAATATACAAGCACGATCCCCCGTTTGGACCCCGTACATGTACGATGGGAGGGGTGAGCGGGTCTGATTTATGGGAGGGGTCAGTCGATAGCGAGCATCGGATATAACGAGCTAATAATACATAGCGTGTGATGCTTGTCATGCTCTTATGTACATGTTATGTACTCTTGATGATGGGTAGCATTTGTCGGGGGATGCCGATACAAGTAGAATAATAGGTCTACTAGGTACGCAATTGCGGGAGGGGGGGTGCGAAAAGCCTGACTCGCGAGCTAATAACACAGAGAGTGCAATGCTTGACACACTATTATTATGTACTCACTCTTGCACCAATTGCACCAAATCTTTCTACGTAAAATCTAATTATCTTAAAATCTTCGTGCGGCAGCTTTCAAGTAGCAGCGCTGTCCAATGATAAAATGTCAAAATGTGAAACTTCGTAAAATCTAATAAGTTTGATTTTCAAAAACCTGATTTCTTCGTCTTTATTGGGTGTTGGTATCTTTTATCGGTTAGTAGCATCAGCGCACTTTGTGATCATAGCGGTTGCTCTTCACAGACATCTTACCAAGTGCTGACGGACAAATAGAGGAGAAGCCAATGCGAAGGTCAAGGACAGAAACATGCTAAACAGATTTACGTCAGTAGTTTTCCAAAGCTGGTACTGCTCTGTGCCAACTGAGGCGGAAGAACACAATGTCATCCTCGCTCAGAGGCCACTCTACAAATATGTACAGGCTCGTACAAATAATTAAATACAATTTTATAACAAAATTACCGAATTTTTAAGGGAAAAATATGCAGAATTTTCAAAACAACCAAGAGGCATTTTCATCCCCCATGTATAGTATTAAAGTAGCCCAGTTTATTTCAGACACCCTAGCAAATTTTTTTCTGAATCATTACCAGTAAGCTCAATTGCTGCAACAAAACTACGCAATATTAATTATATATATAGATGAAATGTCTGAATGGCAGCCTGCCAAAAGGTCCATTCTAGAGAATTTGTGTTTATACAAGACAGACACAAAAACCAGTTAGGAGCTTAGCAAGGCATTTTTCGGTTGGGCAGAGAACAACCATAGGAAGTACTTTTCGGCGGATTCCAAGCACCTTCGTTAATTTAATGTGAAAAGGTAAAAAGTTACTGAGGATGTTGATATCTGGCGAGGTAGTGTATTGAAATGTTCAATGTGTAATGAAGTGAGCAAGATCCAAGCTCTAATCTGTTCCAAACTCTAAACACTCTAAACTCCTCTTCTTTACACGGAAGGTCGGCACGTCTGTTCGCAATGAAGCAGACTTAAGCACCAGATCTCTGAAAGGTGGTTTTCCAAAATCAGAGATTCTCTGCGGCCAACCTTAGTAGGGGTCTTTGTCGGTGAGTTCGTTTGAGGCTCCTGGGTTGATTTCCAATCGGACAGCAAGAGGGGTCAGCACTTGCTTCCTTGATGATTTCCAATTGAACAGCAAGCGGGGTCAGCACTTGCTTCCTTGATGAGCACTGGATTTGGTTGAGTTCTTCCTCACTGGTTCTTCGGTTCTCTCTTGCAGCAGTTGCACGGTACACGCACCGTGTGTGAAGGCTAACTCGCCTGTGAGTGCTTGCACTACGCTTATACGGTAAACGCACCGTAGTTGAAGGCAAACGCGCCTTTGTTGCTTGTAATAAGACTCGGTAACTAACAAACTGATTATTTAATGTAAACACTACAATTACTAGTTGTACAATTCTGTGCGTTCAAACTAACAATTACTACAATACGAACAGTTAGGTTACAGTACAGTCAGATACAGTACAAGTTTACTGTACCAGAGTTGCCAGATACTTTCCCTTCCTAGGTTACTATTAATATTATTCCAATTTGGAATAATATTACAACTTTGATCAGGTTAATGGGACAAGGTCGATACTCTTAACGCCTTTTACACCCTTCTACTCTACTAACTCTTTCTAACTCAATTTCCCTATATGCTGTGTGTTGCCCTATATGCTCGTGCTTTGTTACTCTTTATACGTCCCCTTACAATAGGACTGTCAAACTAATATCACAATAAACTAAGTTACTAATTATTAACCTAGGGACGGTCTTTGGGTGAGCCCCTGAAAGTCGGACACCGCTTTCGCTCCGACACTCAGTTCAGGGATGCTATGTGGGATAGAATTTGAGGATGAGCGAAACTGATGGGAGTTGGGAGGTCCTTCCTTACTTATTCCTGCTTTGGTCTATATTAATACAGTTACACAATAAGGGTCTTCTGATCTTCTGGACAGGGCTCAGAACAAGAGGGCAGGGGTGACGATTTTGGAATTGAGAATGCAGGAAGTTGACATTTTAGACTGGAAACGTTACTTGGGAGCCAATGAAAGGTCACTCTGTATAGGTTTATCGGATTCCCCAACTTGATCAGGTTTGGTCTGTCGCTGTCTCTGCCGCCGTTTACTCTACAAGATCATTCAGCTTCTAATGTACCTTCGCTAGACTGACTCGGACTGATACGACACTATGACAATAGCTTCCAAAATGACTGGGTCCTTCTCCGGACAACACAAGACTGATACCAATAAACTGACTGAATCAAAGTTCTGAACTGGGTCCACCGTACTGTAGTCTCGGATGCAAATCTCGGCAGGACAGGGCTTCTTTCCGCACCTGAATCAAATGGGTTAAAACCCATTAATACAAGGTCACGGTGCGGGAATCGAACCCAGCAACCATTACTCGTTCTTTAGCTTTCCTGGCCCAAAATGTGCATTTTGGCCCCCCTTTGAACTTGTGAATTGACGAAATGACACCAAAGCACTGGTTATGGCCTTTTTGACAAAACTAACTGTTCGTGGTGATTTCTTGTTGCAAAACAGGCCTTCCTTGGCCATTTTAGATTATAACTTGGTGACTTTGATTAAACTTGAAGTAGTTCTTCGCGCAGACAAAACGATTCGAAATGTTCTCACGTCTGGACCCAAATTAGGTCTTGCTGACTTGCAACTGGATGAAACAATTCTTAAAAACGTGTAAACCTCGCTATTCGTACATTACTTGAAAACCTTGCTAGTTTCTGTCTTTTTCTTGCACAAACCGGGCCGCCCGGCCCGTCTTAGGTTAATACAAACAGATCCTGACAGAAATTCACAGGTTCGCTTGAACAGATTAAATGACCGAACAGAACTTGCGTTTCTGGCCTAGTTCTGGCCCAATTTTGTTGATTTGCCACGGGAAACAGGCTTGTTTCCCGTGGCCCGCTGCTAATCTTGAACGTACGCAAAACTTAATGTTTTTACATAAATTTCTAATGTTGGAAGATGGTCAGATATTTATTGTTTACTACAATTAACCTAGCTACTGCCTACTTACCTATGTATATTAAACTACTAAAAACTACGTAATGCTAACTTAAGAATTAATACTGCTGTTTATTTGATTAAACGTTCCATGACTAATCAGTTTTCCTACCTATATGGATAAAATAAATTAATAGGATGCTTTGTGGGTTTATGCACATAATTAGTTTTAACTGTTTTCTTTGGCAAAAAATGCAAAAAACTCACTCACTCACTATCTCAGCAGCCATTTTACGCAGTCCCTACTTACCGACCTACCGACCAACCGAACTACGTCTACTTCTAAATCTACCTACCCCTTATCCTAGTGCCCTAACAGGGGACGTGCCGAACCGCTATTCGATCCGGTGCTGGCAACCCCAGCAGCCAGCCGAGTGACAGTCGCGCGTACTACCACCCTTTCACACCAGCACCTAATTGCATTCGTGCAAAACTGGCTTATAAATTAACGAAATTTCGATGAGCACGGATTTAAGTAAAAGTTATATATTTTTGTAGAGCTTGAAAAACTGAGCATTTTTTGTGCTTACAGCACCAAAAATGTTAAGTTATTAGTGAGAAAAACATCATTAAAGTTTGTTTCCACATATGCATAACACATACACTGTACTAATTGAACTGCACACGTGCTAATTTGCTACATTGCTTTCTTACATAGGCTAGCTTGAACTCGTTCAAATTGTAACCCGTTAGCTCAATGGAAGAGCACTGGACCTATTAATCCAGAGAACCTGAGTTCGAATCTCAGTACGGGTCTACTTCTTTTCTTTTCAGTTTAGTCTGTCTTTTGGCCTTTGACATGGGAAGTTGAGTGATTACGGTAACGACCGTGAGCCCATGATAAATTTTAGGCCAAGACTACTAATATCCCTATTCTAACTAGACTTAACTATTTCCCCCAATTATTAAGAACGCCAGGTAATTAATACAATAAGACTGCAACTATTTTCTTACCTAGAACTAATTTAAACTGCCAGTCCGCTAATCGGACATTTGTTATAAGGCTTTACCTAGAACTAACTAAACTGCCGGTCCGCTAATCGGACGTTTTGTTGTGAGACTCTTACTAGTGACAGATTTCTACCTATTTTATACATTATCTACCTGTCTAATCTGGTTAGTGTTGGATTTCATGGTTGCGGCTCATCCGTCCCCTAATCGCAGGGCGACCTACACAGATGACCGGAAATCCGACAAACCTGCAGACCTAATAGGGGGTCCCCGTGACCCTAGGCTGCAGAATCTGCCCTAACCGTCAAACAGAACAACCCTAGACAAAATTTCACATTGCATTTACTCCGAAACTGGTAATTTTACATAAAACACGCGTCTAAGCTTTAATTGAAATAAATCCCCTAATTAGTTGCGAATAGGGGCCAAATTGCTACTCAATTTGGCCCACTTCCTGCCTAATACCTGAGCAATTACACATTCATTCTGGCATTTCCAAGACCCTTATCAAACAAAGGGAGTTTACATGGTAAGCCCTCAATCACACTCACAGTCACATAATTTTGGTTGAGAATTCACACTTAAAAAAGGGCTAAACTTGGAACCTCATAATCCATAAAGAATTTACCCAAGAAGCCAACTACGTAAATTTAGGGTTCACATTCACACAGTAATGAGCACAATCACACCACCATCAACACAAGCGGCTACACATTATAATACAAATCCTAACTCTTTCCTACCTAAACTAAAATATATGTATGATTTGTGTGATTTTTGGATATGGCCGGGGGGGAAAGAGGTGGGAAAAGGTCTTTCTAAACAACACAATCATTTCCGCTAAGGACAACTTGATTAAATTAACTTTGGGGAGGCCGGCCATTCCCCTCAAAAAGGCGGGATAATTAATGATTAAAACTACTTCTGGGTTTTAATTCCTACTGATTTTAGGTAGCCGACCTACACAAATAACATAACACAATTACAAACAATATTTTTACCATCAGTAGTGCCTAGTTGTACGAATATGGCCGGCAATTCCTAATTGCCGGCTGTGGGGAGAATTATTCCCTAGACTTAACTCAATTCAGAACACGAGGTCGTAACCAAGGGACCTCCTATCTCAACTCAAGGGTGGGTCCCCACTCAAAATCCCTTCACTACTAGATAACCCCAAAAAATGTGAAAAAAGTAAAAATGACTGGCCACGAGGGCTCACTGGTTGAAAAATGTAAAAACTGGCCACGAGGGCTCGCTGATAAAAATGAAAAACTGGCCACGAGGGCTCGCTGATAAAAATGAAAACTGGCCACAAGGGCTCGCTGATAAAAATGAAAACTGGCCACGAGGGCTCGCTGATTAAGACGAAACAAAAATACTGGCCACGAGGGCTCGCTAATTTTCAGTTGATAATGAGCCAAAAAGGGCTACCTTTTGATTAAAAATTAAAGGCCCGAAGGCCGAAAAACAAATGTAGAAAATAGGCCAAAAAGGGCATTCTAAAAACTAGAAAAGGTGCGTTTTCTGTGCGTCTGACCGAGCATAATACGCTCATATGGCCCTAGCTCTTGTGTGTCTTTGCTTCGTGTTGGCTCACTTCATCTCCTCTGACCTGTGTGGGCCAGAGGAGGTCCTAACTCGTGGTCCTATGGGGGGGGGTGAAAAGTGCGTTGGGGATTCTCCGGCCAAAACGCTGGCACACCAGGAGACGCACTAGAGAAGGGGGGGATACACGGCCGCTCTCGGCCGGAGCTGAAGCAAAGACTGACTGGAAATTTTGAGTTTCCAGTCGGTCGACCTCACGCCTGTTGACGGTCTCTTTGAGGCGAACGGGATTTCCAGACTCTTCTGGAAATCCCCTTTGTGGGTGCAGACCCGACGTGGGCTGTTTGCACGCCTGGCCCACCGGAATAGAGATTTATGGGGGGTCTAGAATTATGACCCCTTTGTGTGACAATTTTCCAGAGCTGAATCTCCAGAAACTTTCCAGACTTTTTGGTTAACACGTAAAGGTAACCAAAGGGGAAAGTTTCTGATAAAAAATATTAATTTTCATGAAAAGAAAAATGAAACAGTGCAGAATAATGGCCTCTCAGGGCCCAATGTGAGAAAATGAATATTAAGCGCTACTGTTACTGTAAACTTTTATAAAATTTGTATTTTTTAGGCGCTCCCTTATTCACTGGCCCCTTTCTCTTCCTTTTAGTCATGATATTTTGGCCAGGAACAAGGGAGGCCGCTTTGTTAATCCCAGCGACAATTGCTCTCCCTCACTAGCGCTGGAAGTTCCTACCGTAAAGAACAGGAGGACAATTGTTGCGCAAAAGTTGTGCATACAAAGAGCTACGTATTTTTCTAGCTGATAAAAACTAAATATTAATAATCTACGTACGTAACTACCTAAGACTACTTATTTTCTTTTTATTCTAACAATTTGGGAGAGGGTTTCGCCCCCTCCGAACCTATTGTCACCTATGAGGTACATACTAAGTCTTCCTCTGCGAGGCAAGTCTTCGCTGGGAGAGGGCCAACAGAAGCCCAAGAATGGATAGGGGGATGAATGAAAACATGAATGGCGTAATAACAAGTGTTTGTTGCGCCCACTTAAGGGGTTTACGTAAGGTTAAAATTAAAGAATTAAATTTTAAAGTTACAAAACTATTTTGACCTATATCTTTCGCAATATTGGGAGTTAAAAGACCGGGTTTGGATTTTTGGAACCAGGAAGAAATTGCCTTTCAGATGAACCTAAGTTATATTTTCACTCAAAATCTTCAAAACTCATTAGTTATTACCTAATTACCGCTAATTAGGCCTAACTAGCACATATCAGTGCTCCTGAACCCTATTTCATACACCTAGCTACGAATAATTAAGTTTAAATGATCCATCTTCCAACGTATGACTGTATATGTCGTTTTTAACTGCAATGTCTGTAATAGTTCACTACCTTTTGAGTGACATATTTGATAAACTTTCCCCTTCACTAGTATAAGTTTACTTTAAATGAAGTTTCAAACCATTTTCGAACAACAGGAGGCCCATTAAGGCCTGGGGAAGAGTAACGACTCCTCCGTTAGTTGATCAAAGGCTATAGTTGGGGCCTATTACTGACCCTGGAGTGGTAACGACCTCTCCGTTAATAGTTAGCCCTGATCAATCCTTATTAGCTCATATGACGCTAGGTTCCTATCCTATTCTGGCACTAACTATGCAGATTATAACGCTCTTTTTTATCCTTATTTCTTGCACCTAGATTCTACTGAGTTCCAATTCTCTTCTTGCGCTGTTCATTCGTGTTCTAACACTATTACAACCTAGTTTCTTAACCACGCTAGAACCTATGTCCCGTTTAGTAAGTTTTCGAATGATTTGAACCGGCTGGCAACTCTGGTATTCACAAGATCAACAGATAATTACAAAAATTGCTTGGACGTTCACACACTACATTCTAGGTTCTGAATAACTGATTCCAAAAGCAACAAACAATAACAATTCCAGTTCCGATCGCAATTCATGGTTTTTATGCGCTTTCTTAACTTTTTTTGGCCTCTACTTCATCCGTAACATTACAAATGCTTTGTGCATTACCTTTGCCAACTCTATCTTGAAACAAAGTTCTTCAGCCAAAACATAATATATAAAACCAGAACAAATTAGCCATAACATAGATGATAAAAAGTTACGATTATTTCCTATATCGTGGGCAGAGACAAAACACGATTCTTAATATTTCTTCGACTGTTGGTCCTTCTCAGTTAATTATTATTGAGGAGCAAAATTACCACTCAAACCTTTTAAGCACAAGTCATACCAAAGAATTTCATATCTAATTTGCATATATCGATTTACATTCTGAAGCAATAGATCAGCAAAGCCAGCTAAAGTTGCCCCGTTGTCATAGCAACACAGATTAATGGGCTCACAATGCAATACGAACTTGGTCCTTGCTGCTTTCTGCTAGGTTTTATAGACAGGGAGTTACTTGTGCACAAATTTTTCGTAGGACTACATTTATTCCTGATTCCAATGGATTGTATCTTCCAACTGTTAATTCGTAACTACTTCGACATGTTTTTGACTTGATTTAAGAGACTGCTCGATAAATATATACTCAGTAAAGAGGCTAGACTATACTGTTATAACAAATTTGGAAGCTTGTTTACAGGGCAAATGTTGCAGTTGCACATGAGCACTTTTTAATGTACATAAATCCTAAGGCAGTCTGAGCCTAAACTGAATCCCTCCCTTTTATATTTGCAGCAAAATCAACAAGCAATCCAAGGAAACAATGTCTTTCTGTTTGTATCATCCTTCCCTTCTCAATGTCTGACATTTAAGATCTAAACAAGTTTTTGAAAGAAATTTATAGTTTTTTGTCATAGGTTGTAATTGTTTGTCTACAGGTTTGTACAAGTTTCTGTGCAAAACTTGGACGTAGTGTATTATTGTTTATTAACTTTTGCTGCCAACAATAATGGCCAAATATAAATCAATGAATGATGCAGTATGGGCCAGTAGAAAGTCACCAATATCCGGATGCCCGCAAGGTTTGGAAGTTTTAGCCGATTTGGACAAAGTCTGGATATTTCAGCAGCGAAAGGTCAAGGAAGCCTTGACTCAATTTGCCCCGCAATGCCGATTTCATGTAGAATCAGATCGAGGAGAACGACTACTTGATGTAGAAGAGGACAGAGACGAAGAAAAACACAAATGGTTAAGTAAGTCCATTTCTAGAAGATTCAGAACTTTCAGAATGCTTGGCTTCCAGAAAATGCAGCAACATGTCAGTATCAGTCTTTTAATTTAATTTATATTAATCAAAATTTTTGAATTAAACCTTGTCGTCGTTGATATCATAGCATTAAATAGTTTGGAAAATCCTGAAAAGGCCTAATGATTTGGTTCATATTTCTGTTATCGTCTTCTGTGGTAAGGAAGCTTACGGTACACAGATCACATCACATCACATCTAAATATTTGACTGAAGATAACCTTTTAATATTGTAGAATTGAATACTCGAGGATTTGTTTTAAACTGTACCGACGAAGACGGGACAGTTGTGATGCGAATTCATCGTCCGTTCAATTTAAAGTCTGCCTTTTTTAGCGACTTAAACCTAACCTCTACTGGATGGGAGGTTTTCGTATACGCTGCAGAAAGCGAACCTATTGGAAAAATTAAACAGGTTAGTTATTGAATATGTAACTACAAAGAATTAATTACATATACCAATAATATTTATTTTACATTATACTAATTAAATTTAATTCTATTATGAAACATTTTTGGATATTTTGAATAGTTGTTCTCCCGTTAAGCCAGAATAAAGCAATAATCAATAATGTTCAGGACAAATTAACAATTCAATCAGGCACATTGTTTTAACGTGTACTTGCTGTGGATCAACAAAGGGAAGAATTCAACGAAGTTTTACGCTTTATATACTTACAAAAACTCAGGTGTTGATTGATAATTGAATTTGATTGAAATCTGCTAATTTCAGATAGGGAGCTGGTTTCGGAAAAAATTTGACATCTTGGACGCTGATGGAGAACTGGTTCTCCATATTCGTGGCCCGATTTGTGACCAACGTCTCTGGACTGAGGACATAAACTTTACTGTATTGGGTAGAGATCGTGAATCAAAGCTGGGAAACATTGCCACAAGATTTTCTGGCTGGAAAAAAGAAATGATAGATGCCCAGACTTTTTTGATGACAATCCAGTCAGATCTTAAACCCATTGAAAAAGCATTGCTACTGGGTGCATTGTTTTTAATTGAGTACATGTGCTATGAAAATAACGGAAACTAATAAAGTATGTACTAATTCCCGATTATGTAGTTAGTGAGTTATAGAAAGGATCGAACACAAATGATTTGTTATGCTCAATTATTCAGCTTATCGACATCGAAAGAGTCCACCGTCATCGAATGTTGTTTATAGCAGTAGTTTAAAGCTACATCCTCCGCCCCAAATCGGTAGGTCGGTTCTGCATATGGCTGTTGCTACCGCCTTCACGGAATGGATATGGATATGGAATGCTACCTCCTTCAGGTGAATGGAGTTATCAACTTCCCTGCCATGAAATTCGGAAATGAAAAAGTTATGGGGCGACTGGCTGTTGCAGGAACAGGAACAGAAAATGCTGATGACTCTGGTGGCAGAATGTGTAGGTAGGTAGATAGGTTGTACCAGGTTCATCAACCTTATCGTGGTGGAGTTATATATCGGGTCTCCTGCTACTAAGTGGCATTGCTGTACATAATGAAGGTCTAATGTACAAGGAGTGCATAAAAATTTTGAATTTAATAAAGGCTGTGTGGTCAAAACACTTAAAAATTTCTTTTCTTTATTCCGAATTGGATTATAATACGAACACTTTGCCTTATGTTTGAGGAATAGTGTAGACGGACTGAATTTGTGACCGTCGGAGGCGCTCTCGTCTTTCGCTGTCATCATGGTGTTGCTTCACAAGTTCGGCAACGAAGCACGGTAAACACCAACTGTATTTCTCCAATCGACATTTCTTCCAGTGCAGCACAGCGGATAGCATATAAAGGCAAAAATTGACAAAGATGAAAACCTGCAATACAAATAGAGCCAATATGCGTCGAACAGACTGAAATTACACGCTGTTGAAATTCAATGAAATTTACCATTACATTTTTCATTTTATCTCTAAATATTAAAATGAACTTTCTAGGTTGAAGAAGATTGTAAGTGCTTCATGCTATAACTACAACTATCACTAAAATTTAATTTCCGAATGGAAATGGAAACTCGAGTGTAAGGCAACTGAATCTGTTCGTGATTTATCCGGGATCATACAGGCTACGTGACTTTGTATTCTAATTTCATAAGCTGATCACAGATCAAAACTAAAGCCGTAGTCTGGACATGCATTGACTGACATAAAACGTAGCGAGGCCATACAGAGACGTAACTTCTACAAATACTGTTTGCGCAGAAATGTTTTAGCTGTATGTCACTATTCACAGTCGAAAATTAAACAGGGACAATCGGAAAACCAACCGCGGCTGCAATCCAAGCGTCATGGTTGTAACCCTGAAAGTCTGTGGTTGTTCCGGATGCATAGATTGCTTCGATAATTCCAGTTAACAGCAATAGTAACAAAAACACGTAGTAATAAATCCACTGCTGCAACAGTTAAATTTAAAATGAGCCTAATTAATATATTGCCGTTGGTAAATTTGGCTCAGTTGTGGTTACTTGAAGTTGACATTATGAGAAGCAAAATTATAGATTTTGTGTTTGCCACAATCTCCTTACCAGCTAAAGAATCTCAAATATTTCTGAACTGTTTATAGCCAATGTGTTAAACTACGATAATGTGGAACTTGACTTAATAGGCAGGAGCTAGTTTTGGAAAACTGCTATACTGAGCAAAACAAATTATAAATTTTTGATGACCTAAAACTCTTCGAGAGTACTGCGGTTTATCACCTCGGTCAATAAAAAACCTCGAAAACTTTATACCTCGAAACTAATAACTGAGAAAAGTACATTTTTCACAATAAGAGTTCAGAAGAGACTAAAACGCTTTGAGATATCAAAGCAAAAGGTCAATTTCCCGAATATCAAATATCATTTAAAATTCCTAAACATTCCTAGTCAGCACACAATTGATCCAAAGGGAGCAAAGTCGAAGAAGATGGAAGAATCGGCCAGAAAAACGACCCTGCTCTTAATGAACAAACAACTAAAAAACAAAATATTCATTTCTCGCTCTTGTGAGAAAATAAAATCCAAACTTCAAATTAAATGAAAGTGACATAAAAGAAATACTAACCAAGATGTTCCAGTTTAGACCAGTCGGCATCAAATTGGACTCAGAAAAATTAACTAAATTCAAAATAACCAGGATAAAATTGGCGAAGACAGTGATTGATAAGGTGGTGATTACCATAACTTGACCATAAGCACCAGCAGTATCGAAGGAAACGCAAGTATGGTAGCATAAGCCACGAGATATGCACAGACAGGCCAGGATGTTTAGTACCTATAATTAACATTAAATTAATTATGAGTCCACTCAGTTTAACAGCAATAATGTTTAAGAGTGTTTCAGCTGCAAATTTGACAGTTTTAGGTTCCTGTTTATTCCGTATCTAGGCGGGACGCGGGGCAGTAGTGGAAATGACTATTTAGCTGGACACTTGGTGGCTTCAGATTTGTTATCTTACCGCTTGAATGGTCTTTATCCAAAAGTCCAATGTTGCGATGTAGGCGCAGTTTACAATGATACAAAGATTCATATCATGTAAAAGGTGTTACAATGTCATGCGCGAATCTATCAAGGCGACACTAATGTAGTTTAAAGCTTGCATACTACGTTTGTTTTGTGATTCACACGTTTACCCTATTGTATAATCGCATTTGAAAATGCTTTTTCAAAATAACCTGCGTCATTTACCTCATTCAAACACCTTAACTCCTAAAAATGTAATTTCAGAAACATCGTTGTACACAACATTGTATTCCTTCTTAGATCCGTTAACATTGTGCCAAAATAAGCCATTTGACTGTTGTTAGGAACCGTGTCAAAAATAGATGGTAAAACTTTCGTATATGCGATAGACTTATACGATTGAAAACCGTATAAACCTCTGAGATAAAACGTATTTTTCCTGCGCTAAAATCGTATAAATGTCGTATGCATAATTTTACACTTTTTATTGCTTGCAGTTAAGTGACTGAAAAGAATTTGTTGCAAAGCAAACTTTTTGCTCAGCTGCAGCTGGAGCAGCACTCTATTCGTAAACGTTGTATAGTGTAGCAGTTTTTTAAGCAGACGTTTTTGTAGCAAAACCAAAACACAAATAGTTTATCAGATGCTGATCCAATGTTTTGTTTGTATGAGAAAGACAGTCTACATTATAAAAAATCGTATTAATATCGCATAACTTTTCAAACAAATCGTATAAATGCAATGCAAATTTTGTATATACGATTGGGCAGAAATCGCATAAAATATTTCGTATAATGCGAAATTATTTTGACACGGTTCCTTAGGTATGTTAGAATCAAGTAAGTGCAGTGTGTTCAAAAATAATAAAATAAAGTGAAATGTTTATTATATAATTTGACCGCTCCACTCTAGTCAAGATAACCATATTTTTATTCCGTCTGGAGACGGAATCATTGTTTCGGAAAATGGTGTTGCAACGTTGTTCATATGCGATTTCACATATGTAGTCCTATCTTTAGCATATGACCTAGCTTTAGGGATTTTTTGGAAGCAGCAGAATATGCAAATTAGGTTTTAACTTCTAGTCAAAATTCTAGTCAACAAAATAATCATGAAGAGACACGTGATATATGACAACTCTGGTGGAGAAGATTAGACAGGAAAAGTTTGCCTTCAAATTGACTACAACAGGTAAATTTAAGTAAAACAAATCTGCGTCTCTGCAAATAACATTAAGAACCGATATCGTGATCAAATTTCAAGTCAAACTTATCAATCAGTTGAATTTGTTTGTTCATTCTCAATCATATCAGATCGAACAAGTAGGCCCCTAAAAGGGGCATTATCTCGCCGTGTCGAACTAAAAATTAATAGATTCAGATTAATACTGAATTGTGAAATTAATTAAATGGTTGAATATTCATGTCTCCTTCAGGCATCGTCTCACCCGTAGTAATTTCGTAAGAAATTAATTACTTCCCAATGACCTTATCCTTTAGTAACATTTTCCTTGGAATTTTTACTCCCCTTATTTTACCGCAGGAGTCTTACTTTTCAAATTCCAATGGAGCTCACAAGAATTACTTCCACGAAATTATTACTGGAAGGGGTATAATTTCGGGGAGTAATTGTTAACTGTACGTATATAAACCTGGTCTTGTCAACGTGTGATCTTTTTCTGCGTGGTAAGACTCTGAAAAGTCTGAGTAGGTGCTAGCATTCACAAATGAATTTTGAATATGGTGCTGACACACAAATATTGCATGAGAATGTTGATCTGATACCTATTTTCTTGCTGCTGAACCCTACCGCTAACAGTTTTAACTGATTGCAATTTATTTCCAACTAATTTGCATATTGTAACAAAAAGTTGTGGCAACGAGCTTAATTCCGCTTTACAACCAAAGGTGGACCTGTTGAAAAGATTACACGCAGCTGCACATAATTTTAGCAAATTAAATTTTTCTTGAGAAAATTTAAATAAACGACTTTTCTGCTTGTTTATGCCGTATTTATTTACTATTATATAACGTGCAAACGTTTTTAATAAGTGTTGCATCAAAGTTTCAAAACAAAGCCCCTACCAACGAAAACAGCCAGCTAAGTGAGCCCTGTGTTGAGCATAAGTAGCATTTTAACGCTTCGCCCAAAACAGTTCGAAAACGAACTCAAACGATTACAAGTATCTCGCCTCTAGGCGAGATGATAAAAATACGCATTACGCACTACTTGTGAATTGGAAATTGCGCTCCGCTTAAAGCTTTCTTGAAAAGGTCACAGAGGTTCGGATGTGAATCAGAGCAAGTGAATATATCGTAAGTACCTTGTGTCTACAACAGTCTGAGCAAATGCTCGCTATAATCAAATTTGTTCAACCAGTTGTCCGTCAGTGCTCAGAGCATAAGGGGTCCTGATCATAGAGTTTCTATGGGAATACTTTTTGTATCACCACTTTTAAAGATGACCGCACATTCACACAGAAGGTACATATAAGGCTGAAGGCTCCTGGAAGGAATAATGCCCCTTTTAGGGGCCTACTTGTTAAGATTAGAGCAACATTTCCAGCACATTGAAACACTTTATCAAAATGTTCGGTTTTGTAAACATTGCCTTGCCGTCATAACCAGTTCAAGTAAGTTGAAAACTAGCGCTACCAGTTTTGTCAATTGAGGATTTCTCGTGCGAAATTACTGTTGTGACATTGCTTTTACAAAAGTTTCATTATTTTGCGAATTGCTTTTTGCTGCCATATGTTGACATATAACAGGTTCGTTATTCCAAGTAACCGTTGAAGGGTTTCCACCTCTGTCATTTGAGATTAAACAAACAGAAAAATAGGAAAAAGTTTGTAACTTTATCTCATCTTTTTCCATTAATATTTTCTCAGTATATCAGGTTCACTCCATGTTACCTTTTTGTTTGAGGTTGAGGTAATAATCAATTCACACGTTGAGTAACGTGATGGCAGCCTATGAAGAGATGGAAGACGTGTTGTGGGCCCAGCCACAGGAGAAGCCCTCAGAAGAAGGATGTCCTGCAGGTTTGGAGGTTCTATTGGGGTTGGATAGGATTTGGGCTGTTCAAAAGCGAACTGTAAAGGATATGGTAACTAAATGGGTTCCGAAGGCCCACTTTTGGGTTCAGAATGACAGAGGAGAAAGACTGTTCAATGCTGATGAAGAGTCAGAAAGTACAACTCAAAAAACGTTCGGTGAGTGTGGACTTACTGCATTCATTATTTTAAACTACTACTAGTACTACTGCTACTGCCGCTGCTATTATACTGGACTTTACTACTGAAATTTATTTAATTGAACAGAATTAAAACTAGTAAATTCTTTTGTAGAATTTAGGGTTTGTAACTGACACAAAATATTCTGGTTCGCAATTAATCATTTCGCTAAGATTAAATTAAGTAACTTAACTTGAAAAAATCAGTAAATTAAAAGATTTAATTTGCTGTTTAGCTTTGAACCAGCGAGGCTTTCGTCTTCACTGCACTGATAAAAATGGAACTGAAATTCTGCAGATTCATCGACCGTTCAGTTTGAAGTCAGCACTTTTTACGAAGCTGAATCTCGACAGCACGGGATGGGAAGTCTTGGTCTATGCGCCTCCGGAAACTCTAATTGGAAAGATAAAACAAGTAAAACTAGAGATAATTTGCAGTTTCTCTTTCTATTAATTAAAACGGTGACTGATATTGAATTTACATAACCACATTTTATTCCATAGTCTGGTTTAGTTCTTCGTTAATTCGAAACAATTAATTTTTGTCTTAGATATACCATATCTGACATATGTAGTTGACTTAAAACTTTAGCTAAAGTTCATTTTTACATATTTCAAGAGAGGATCGTGGTTTCGAAAGGAGTTCAATATTTTGGATTCAGAAGAAACCGTACTATTTCACATCAAGGGACCTGTTATTGAGCATCAGCTGTGGAAAGAAGAAGTCGAATTCAAAATATTCAAGGGAGACGATGGTGAAGATCAAATTGGTGGAATTGCAAGAAAGTTCACAAACTGGAAACAAGAAGTTTTTACGGATGCACAAAATTTTCTTCTCTCAGTTCCTGGTGACTGTAAACCAACAGAAAAAGCATTACTGATTGGAGCTCTTTTTCTAATCGAATATATGTGCTATGATTGTACTAACAATTAATAAAACACAATATGTTTTTGTTAAATATCAGCAACTTCGAAAGGTTGAAATCAGAGCAATAAAGTATTCACAACGTCCGGGGATGCGGCGCAGTGGTAGAGCGTTCCACTTCTTAAACCAAAGCTCGGCGGTTCGATCCCCGCCCTGGACACTTTTCTTCACATCTTTCAGATCCTGATTTCAACCTTTCACATTTTAATCAACATTAACATTCAGTCCCTGGGAAGACTTGTCCCTCCATAGGAAGTTTTGTTGTACCATAAACGGGAATTTTGAGGGAGGGCTCGTGCATAAAGGCATCAATTAATGTAATTTGATTAAAATTGGAGTTAACAGAAATAAAACAGAGATTTCTTAAAAATTTGCAACAAATTTTTAGAAGCAAATTAGAAGCTTTTGTCAATTTCCATTAAAAGTATAAAATTTAAGTGAAGATTTGATCAAACTACTTACAAGGAGAAGTCAGAATTTAGAAAGTTAAGTTTTCATTTTTGTTAAGATTTCGATTGCTTTTAAAATTTGTGAGTATAAAATAAAAATATCCCTTGTTTACATTGTTAAATCATAAAATCATAATTTATTGTTCGAGTTGATACAGTCAGCTACCAGCTAATTAAGCTTAGAGCCTGACTGGATGAGGTGTCTCAAAATGAAATATCAGTTAGGATTTAATTTCAAATTTGTTGCTAGGAGAAGCAGAAGCTTAGCTACTAGACTACAATAAACTACTAAGCCATAAGTGGTAACTGGTACTAATTGGAGTTCATCTGAAAAGTTGAAAAATTCTGGCAAAGCCGTAGTTTTAAAATTTTTCTTGTCTATGTGGGATGTAGGGCTTGAATCTTGCCTGAGCTGGAAGGGGAGCTCAGACCCCCATACATCCTTGTAGTGATGTGGATCGGATCGGCAAAATCGATCCGATCCGCGATCAGCAGGTTGACGGATCGGATCGGTCAACCTGCTGGATCGGTCCGGATCGGATCGCTTGAATCAGCGATCCGACCTGATACCCAATATCACATAAAATTAAATCGTACCCAACGCATATTTGTGACTGAACTTGACTTCGATAACTGTTTGGTGCTTACGTTGTTAGTCCAATATTTTCCTTCTAGCAACCAAACTTGTTTTTAGTTTGGAGTCTCTCAAGCTTAGCATTCAGTAGCTAACAACTTACTACAGCAATCCAATACTTTTACATACTATATAATTTTATGCAATGCATCTGCCATCTGGCATCGAAGTGCAGAAGAAAGACCCTCTGTTAGTATGCTGTAGTAATGAAAAATGAATTAATAAAAGAATTAATGCATAACTGTCTGTAATTAATGTTTCTTACTGTTGTCAGAATTTCGGAGTGAAGTTTTGTAGTTGGACTATTTGTGGCTTTATTCCAAAACCCGAACAAGTCAAACTCAGTGGTCATGCAAAATTTACTTCCCGCAATGTTTTTAAAAGTTTTTAGTCTGTTTTCGCTGTACAGTACAAGCTTCAGATTCAGTTTCCGAGATAAAATGTTAGCTGGATCGGCGATCCAGAAAATTACAATTTCAATTTCGGTGTCTGGAACATCAAGTTAATAAATTTTACTTCAAGTTGGAATTAAATCTCAAAATTATCGTTTTAACTGATATATCTATGTTTAATTTGTATTATCTTAAATTGATATTTGTTTGTATTATGTTAGTAGGCAGGCCGCGATCATCATCTGCCTCTCTATTTTGAGTAATTTTACTCCTTTTGCTTAATCTATATAATTTTACAAAATTACGCTTTAGTATTTCGAAAGGATAAATGGAAGAAACTTTAGTGAAACCAGTGTGTAAGATATGTTTGATAAGGCAAAACCCGACTATAGATGTAGTTCCACTTAGCGTTTTGAAGAAATCATTTCGGATCGCCGGATCGGATAGGATCGACCGATCCAGGACCCAGATCGGATCGGATCGGATCGACGAATAATTTTGCTGGATCGGATCGGTTAAATTTTTAGCTGCCGATCAGATCCGATCCACATCACTAATCCGTTGTAACCTCAGCTTGTAATTAAATATACCACCCAAAAGCCGCTAGATTTAATTAGAATTAAGGGGGGGGGCTACGAACGGGTTGGCACAACATCGTCGGAGAGAGCTACTTTCCCGCCCAACGTTAGCCAACATATCAAAGTAAAAAAGTTTAGGGTGGGCAACAATATATCTCATATACACCGTTTTTGGCAGGACGCGAAAGTCGAAATTTTGGGGCGAAAAATGGGATTTTTCAAAAAGGGTTTTTCAGCTCTGGTGAATTAACGGTTTGAGCGATTCTGTAACTTTCAGCCATAAATGTTAACTGTTACTAGTGCTAAATATTAAAAGTATTCCGGCTTTCGAGCGTTGCTTCCTTCTTTAGTTATAACAGCTCAAAGTTTGAAATTTTGCAAAAAGTTGCGACGTGACCGTGCGCCGTTTTCGATCTAATAAAATTGGCAGCCCCTAGCCTACCCCAGCTTTTTACCAGTTATTAGGCGCTAATAGGGGCATACTGTCTGTGAGTTTCAAGCGCTTTGGTTTTCTGGTTAGTGTGCTAGCCAACTTTTTGTTAAGAAATAACCCTTATTTTTAGGCCTGAAAAGCTAGCTAAGCGCAGTAAAAATGGGGTCAAAAAATTTTTTGTCTCCGATTTTGCCGAAAAGGTGGTTATAGGGGTTATTTGACCTGCTGAATCCGAATATGAAATCCGTTTTTCGATATGACGCTTCCTTCGTTCAGTATGCGCTTACAACTGCCTTAAAGCTTTTTGGAGCGATCGCCATCCATACTTCGAGAAATCAATCTAGCATTTCTAAACATTGGAGCGAGGTTTAGTGACATAGCTTTTGGCACATCTTGGTGCACTCACTGGCCTGTAATGTGCAAAGTTTCAGCCGATTCTGCCACAGTACTTTGGAGTAATTGACTCACATTTTCGAAATGGCGCCAAATAACAGCGACAATATCGATAATATAATCCAGCACTGCGAACACAGGGATTAACGAAATCACGTCATTTATACCAAAGTTAAGACAGATACTTGGAGTATTAATTGCCGCAAAGTTTGGTTTATTTGGTAAACCACAGCTCATTAGAAGTTAGTTAACCTCCACCCGTATAGACCTACAACACCCAATTTTTCGCATTTTGATCGTATCGCACAGAAAAGTAGGCAATGGTCTAGAGATGATTTTACGCGATATCAAAGCACTATATATCAGAACTAATTCCTGAAAATTTGGGTACTGTGCCTTGCACATAGCGATCAGGGCGAGGCGAAGTCTGTGTACGTGTCATGTCGAGCATTAGACCGATAATACCAACTTCTGATGGCTCCACAGGACGCTACGCTGTATGGAATTCTTTCAAACTTTAAACTATTTTACACTTAACCTAATACTATTATGTGGCAAAAGACTAGCTAACTTTTCCAACATCGAACTTTTAGTGAAATTCGTAGCCCCCCCCCTTAAGTCAGCAATAAAACTATTTTGGCCGTGCCCAGAGAGATCGCCGACCCATGGTACGGCATAACCCTTTGGAATACGAAGAGCCAATAAATGAAAACTGGTAGAAAACGAATGATTGGGAAACAAAGATTTCTGCCATTACGGTTTTTGCGAAAATGTAGGCTTATCCAAGGAACGTGACTGTGGCTCGGATGCTCAAAGTCCGATCTGGATTCCTTTCTGAGGCTGGCTTTTGGTACCGTTCAGAAATCTATTTTCAGCTGTCAACTCACTGCATTTTGCACAATTCTATGCACATTATAAACAAAATATACATGCTCCAAATAAAATTAAACAGTGATTAGGCTAAACACTAAGTATATAAGTGTCAGACACACTCTGCACTAGAACAAAAGTTAACCTAGTAGGATATTATTAGTAGTCTAGTAGTCTAAGCAAACCCCTGGCCCAATTGCGTCCCAAAACCTTCTTAACGGCATTTATACCAATCATATTGCTTACTATAAAAGGGAACCTCACTACGTTTTTGGACCGTAAGTAGAAGCGGAATAAAATAGAAGGGACAAGATTTGCGATATTTCCGATCAGAATAGAGTGGTTAAAAATACTTTTAACATGTACTGATTCACGACCAAGAAATAGTACCGCCTAGAGATGGAATTGATTAGCACTTTTAAAGGAATTGGGACGGCCTGGATTTCTTATGCGGAATATCAGCAAAACTGTTCTTTGATCCTAAGAAATTTAATAATAATTAAAATTAAAGCTTGTATACCACCCCTTCTGGGGGACATCTATTTGTTGCAAAATTCTGTTAATTATTTTTATTCGGTAACTATAGTAATTTCAGAAAATAAAACCGCAACACTAATTTGCATATGCACTGGTTTTCAACTAATTTGCATAATCACACCCCGGACATGTAGTAACATTGGAGAAAAAGTATTCATTCGAGCGAGGGTCGGACCGATAGGTTGGTTTGTCTTTTAGTCTGCACGACATTTCGAAAGATCTTGTTTTGCGCGAATTTCTTCATTTTGTGGGCAAGTGCTGTGGCATTGGGTCGGCAATCATGCCGTGGAATACAGATCTCTTCTTATTTTTTCTGGTCTCATTGGTTATTTCAACTGTAAATTCAGGAGGTAAAGACTGATTGGATAGCTATAAATCCTTACGTGCAATGTGTACCTAGGTTGTTTTTCATGTCGTGACTTCTCATTGCTTTATTGGGTCTTGATGTTTAAATATTTAGATCGGGTCTAATCTTTTGGGAGTATTATGCATCTGATGTTTAAATAGTTTCATTTTTGGTTCATTTCATTTTTATATTTATAATGTCCTATAATTCAATGTAATTATGTGTCCTATAATTTGTTTTAGGTTTCGACTGTTCAACACGCGGAAATGGTATGTACAAAGAAGGTTGCAGTCCCTATTTCTGGTGGTGCTGGGAAGGAAAAGTGACAAGGCATAAATGCGCTGACGGTCGCTATTTCCATGAAGAAATCAAGGCGTGCGACTACTACGACAAGGTCCCAGACTGTCGTGGTCAGATCGCGCCAAATGGGGCTGCCACAGAAAAACCTGAAACCCAAAGAAACTTCCGTATGTTTTGGTATAATGAATTTATTAAGAATTCTATATTAGGATTATTAGTTTGTCGTGCAAATCTGGAATTCTGAAACTGTTTGGGTTTCTTGGTTAGTAGCGATCCGATCCGATGCTGATAACTATTTGAAACTGGAACTATTTTATATTTTAGCAGTCAATTGTGTGAATCAAAAGAATGGTAATTATCCACATCCCAGTGCCAGATGTTCCAAAATTTTCTATTCCTGTTCAAATAATGAAACGTTCGAGCGAACTTGCCCTTTCACCCTCAGATACGAACATTCCAACGACAGATGTGATTGGCCTGAATTTGTATCTGGCTGCGGTGGCACTCCGAAAACCGGTGTACTCCTGACAGCAGATCCTAAGCGGGCAGTTGGTGAGTGAATTTAAATTAAAGCTGCCAAGGTACATTTATTTTACTTGCCAAATATACTCTAAACGTCTTGTACCTATCATACGGCTTGCATCAAAGCTTTTTCATTTTTGTGTGATTCAACTGTGCGTGCCATGTCATAAATTTGTACCATGTTGCCAAATTATGACTATAATATTACTTTGTTTAGCAGATCCTCGATGTCCACCGACTGGGGAACTTCAGGTTGGCTATAGTCCTTGCGATTCTAGATACATTCGGTGCTGGAATGGCAGAGGCAGAATCGAACAGTGTAACACTGGACTGGTCTACGACGCAGCCAATATGGCCTGCGCCAGTGCCGATGCCGTGGCAGCGTGTGAAGGACGATCTCCTGGTTATGGAACCGAAACCGGACGTAAGCTCAACTAGGTTCTTTTCTGTCTGGATACTCGTAATTTTGTTTGCTTTCGTATTTTGGTAATTAGCTTTTGTTTTAATCTGTAGTAAATAATACAGCTTACTGATTAGTTCTGTATTCTAGGCGATGATCGTTGTCCAGTCTCTGGTGAAGCTTCAATCCCATTGGGTGACTGCTTTGCTGGTTATCTGGGATGCTCAAATGGTCAAATCTCACATCGTCGGTGTTCTGAGGGCCAGATCTTCGATCCAAACACCAGAGAATGCCAACAGCGGTCCTACGTCACCACCTGTCCTCCTGAAGCTGATGCTGGCTACAACACTGAATACAATCCATCGAACACTGGTTACCAACCTAACCGCCAGTCTCAACCTACTGATTCCTTAGTCCGTAAGAACGCTTTAAATTCCACCGTTTTTTCTGTAATTTAGTTTTAGTTTAGCTTTTAGTTTAGTTTGGTTTTGCTTTGCTGTTAGCTTAGTTTAAATTTTTAATTAAATGTATTCAGTTAGCGCAAGGTTCGGAACTTGAATTTTGTTTTAGCCATCGATAGCCGTTGTCCTGCATCTGGCGAAGCATTTGTGGCTTTCAGTACTTGTGATCCAAGATTCGTTCAGTGCTGGAATGGGCGAGGTCGAGTGGACGAATGCCCCAGAGGACAAATCTTCAGTGATCGAAGCAAAAGCTGTGTCAGCAGGGCAGAAGCTTCGGAATGTCAGCAATCTAATCCAAAAGGTACCTAAGATTCCTTTACAATACTACCATACTTTTAACTCTGCATTCCTAGAATCTCTCTACAGTTCGTTTTTCATAAACTAGAGTTTGAAAACGGTTTGTTTGAACAAACCGAAATGATCAAAACTGAAATGATCAAATGATCACTGAATCAAACAACACAACAGTTTGAAATTTGTGCTATTTTAGAATCTGATTCCCGCTGTCCATCGTCTGGAGAGTACAATGTCGGTCTGGGAGCTTGTGAAGTTCGTTTTGTTCGTTGTTGGGACGGCAACTCCCGGATTGACTACTGTCCGGACGATCAAGTTTTCGACACCTACGATGGGGAATGCAAGAGCAGAAGTTTGGTGCAAGGGTGTCAGCAAGCAGCTCCTCAACAGCAACGTAAGCATTAAACCTGATGTATGAATAAAATAATTTTACAATTGTATATACGTATTTTCCAGCCTTTTAGTTTGTTTTGTCTACGTTTTGTTAGCGGAGGCTTCAGAAATCCAAAGTTCAATCCAGCCATTTTAACTTCCTGCAGCTTTGAGACGTGCAGCTCCGACTGGAAATGGAAAACGTAGCATTTCTTGTTGCTTCTCTTCTAGCAAATTCCCGTTGTCCACCGAATGGAGAAACAGATGTTGCCTTCGGCGTCTGTGATTCTCGTTTCATCCGTTGCTGGAACGGACAAGGCCGTCTCGACGAGTGCCCAGGATATCAGGTCTTTGATTCCTACAGTGGCGCCTGCAGAGATCGCAGTTCGGTTGAGGAATGTGGTGACACTTACCAACCAACGCCTGAACGAAATCCGCCACGTGGATTTGGTTAGTTTACCATTAGTTTACCATTCTTTATTAAGCTGGGTAAATACTGTAGTTGCCAAGTCTTGGCCGGACGGACCCGTGTCCGGCTTTCAATGTTTAATTTCATTGAAATGGACTGACGTACACACAATTCCGTTAATCGAACTAATTGCTTTGCGTATAGGAATTTGTCATGATCCTGCTTCAATTCTTGCACCGGCTTTTCAGACCTCTGGCTTTTTCTTTGACGTTTGACTCGTTCCTCGGGCATTGAGTCGGGCACAGTCCGGGCGTCTGGTTTCATATGACATCGTGCCTTACTCTGTTTGAAAGTGGCCCGCCTAGGTATATATATATATACTATAATACTGCAGCGCGTTTACTTTTGCTTTATTTTCAGATCGCGAATGTCCACCTCGAGGTGAAAGATTTGTCGCTTTGGGTACCTGCCTGGAGAGTTACATCAGGTGTTGGAATGGACGTGGTGATTTGGCCAACTGTGAATACGGGCAGCTGTTTGATACCCGTGATTTAGTTTGCAAAGCTGCCTCAAATATTTATGGATGTGATAACCCAGTGCCTCAGCCCTTGCCTCAGGAACCGCAGCAGAGAACCGGTAGGTTAATGCATTGAACTTTTTTATATTAGCTCAAACTTTTATATTAGAACCTCAAATCGCCTCAATAACGCCCACCTGTTTACAATTTTTTAACTATTCTTTTCAGACCCTCGTTGTCCCTCTTATGGCGAAGTTAGCATTGCCCTCAGTGAGTGCAGTGAACGGTATCTTCGCTGTTCCGATGGTGAAAGTCGTGCTGAAACCTGCTCAGAATACCAAATTTTCGACCCCAAAACCCTCAGTTGCCGTGATCCGTCATTGGTTGAAGCATGCGATGAAGCAAATGAGAAAAATGATAAGGACGATACTCCTCCCCAAGGTAAATCGACGATGGTTGGTATATGTTATTGCGTTTTTCTGCTTCAGCACAAATTCTTGAGCGGCTTTTTGATTGCGCCAATTTTAAGATTCCGCTTGGGGCATAATTATTACTGTTTCTTTCATATCCCTGCCGCAAGATTCCCCTAGGGACTAAATTTATAATTGCTGTTTTTCTCAGATCCTCGCTGCAAGAACGGTGATGGTGATTATCCAGTCGGTGTTTGCGACAAACGATTCATTCGGTGCTCCTACGGCGTTGCTGCTCAGCTGAGCTGCACGTTGTACGGTCAAGTGTTTGATAGTGTGTCCAGAGCATGTGTGCAGCAGTCTCAATTGTCTCACTGTAATCCTGCTCAAAAGGGTTAGTTCTAACGAACATTCACTTTTCACTTAAACTCAAATTAGAGAAATTTGAACAGTGAACAGAAATTGTTGGAGAATTTGAAATTAATCAAATCCTGTGCTTTGATTGTGCAGACTGGTGTTCAATGTTCAGTATTCAAAATTTATTACAGAAACGCCGTCTCCACAGTGCTCTGGCTACGGAGAGGGAGATTTCGCGCTGGGAGCATGTGAGCCATCATTTTTGAGATGTTGGAATGGAAAAGGATCCGTCCAGCAGTGCCAAAATGGTCAGATCTTCGATGCAAATTTGGGTGTTTGCCGTGAACAGCAACTGGTTGAGGAATGCCAACTGAGAAATCCTCCGAGACCTAAAATTCCATCAAGACCTTATCAAGGATTTGGTATGTTCCGTCTCTGTGCGGTTAAATCATATATTCGTAATGTTAATGTCGATACTTAGCTTAACATTTATTTGACATGACATTATGGAGTTACATGCTCTATAGCAATCCTAAGAGACAGCGAGTTACCGAATTTTATGAAAATCATGAATTGTTGAACTGTAGAATTGTAACGGGAATTGTATTGAATTGTAGAACAGACTTCAAATTGTTGTTCTTTATAGACTTCAACAGCGTATGTGAGCAATTGCCTGACGGCACCTATGCCATCGATAATTGCCGTAGTCCACAATATCTTTCCTGCGGAGGTGGAAGAGCCACAGTTCACGAATGCAGCAGTTACGAGTTGTACAAACAGGAAAAGGAAACCTATGGATCATGCGTTCCCGAATCGGAGTGCGA
Organism: Trissonchulus latispiculum; assembly: GCA_030248195.1. NCBI lineage: Eukaryota > Metazoa > Nematoda > Enoplea > Enoplida > Ironidae > Trissonchulus > Trissonchulus latispiculum. Next base: position 107,765 of record JASAND010027191.1, read on the forward strand.
AGGTAACCAATGTTCTCTTAGTACTGACTGTTGCAATTGCTCGCTGACTCGTTCTGTTTTTACTGCTCGAGTTGTATCTGTGAATCACGTTCTTTCCTTAAGTAGCGTTTTTCTAATGCCGTATTTTAATGTTCTAATTTTCAGGACCAGTTGATTATGTTCCAAGGCCCATTCCAAGACCGCGCCCTGGACCAAGCCGACCCATCCAGCGAAGACCTCGTCCAAGTAAGCTTGGTGAATCGAAATACTTGCTAGGAAGAACATTTAGCTTTCTGATTCTAATTGTGACTGCGTGTCTTGTAAGTAGTGGTGGCGGGCTTGCTATATATATATATATATATATATATATATATATATATATATATATATATATATATATATCTGCGGCAGTCGCTGCCGTCTTCCTGGTAGAGGATCCTTCCTTACCAGCCTTAACTTCAACTTCATGTACCATGTTTACACCATGTCTTCATGTACCATGTTTACACCATGTATATATCAGTTTTCTCTACCTTCTTATTTAGGACCTAGTGCTTGTGACAATCGAGATGATGGTGTCTATGCTCGGGAACAATGTTCGAACAGATTCTTTGGTTGCTTCCGCTACCGAGAGGAACCGCTGGCGTGTCCACCTTGGGAAGTATTCGATGTCAGCAAACTGGACTGTGTGGCTGAAAATAGCTGTGATCCTTGGACTGGTTAGTTTCAGTTATTCCTCATAGGCCCAATGTCTGCCCGAATTCCCACAAATTTGTCTTGCCCCAGAACCTGCGTCAATTTCAATCAGTACAGTACAATCGAATGTGCAATTTCAACTAGCTTAGGCTTACCCTTCTATAACTGTATATTCTTGCTCGATAATTACTATTTTCATTTAAGATCTTCAGCCACCCTCAGATGTGTGCTCCTATAAGGAGGATGGCTACTTCGGCATATCGGACTGTCTCCACGTTTACTACAGCTGTTGGAGTGGATCCCTGGAATTTCACGTCTGTGATCGCCCATATGAAGTCTTTTCCAATGAATATGGAGCTTGCGTGCCAAGAAGACAGTGTTTTGAATTGGGTAAAACACAGTGCGATAAGCTCATTAAGGATGATCGTATCACATACACGAGACTATCATATAACGAGAAAGCACCTGTCTCACAAGCTGTATTTTATGTTCTTAGGCATTTTTTTCAAGCAATAGAGCAAAAACCAATTTACTTAATGTGCTTCTTTGGGCATAGTTGCTTTAAAGCAATCATGCAAAATTACAAGCTGTATTTTATGTTCTTAGGCAGATTTCAAGCAATAGAGCAGAAACTAATTTACTTAAATGTGCTTTGGGCATAGTTGCTTTAAAGCAATCCTGCAAAAACGAATTTACTTTCTCTTCTAGGCAAACCTCGAATTGATGGCAGAAGACCCAGACCACAACCTCGTCAACGTGGACCACTTCGCCGACCTTCTCAGTCGGATCGATGCAAGGACCAATCATCGTCCGTGTTTGCTTTGGCGCCTTGTCAGCCCCAGTTTGGCGGTTGCTTCGAGTATCGGGAGGAAGCCTTCGCATGCCAGCGCTGGGAAGCTTTCGATGTCAAGCGACTTAGCTGTGTGGACGAACGAAAATGCCAAGATAGTTATGGTTAGTTCACAATAATACTGAATTGGACACCTAGTCATCGATGAAATAGGTTGTAGTAATTGCCAAGGTTACTCCTACTTTGCTCAGCAGTCTGATATTATATAACATCAATGTGACTAAGTTCTAACATTGCAACTGTTTATTTCAGAATTGGACCCTCCTTCCGATTTCTGCTGGGAAGTCGCTGATGGCAAATACCACATTGGCGAATGTTTGCCAGTTTACTACAGCTGCTGGGAAAAGTCTCTGGAATTCCATCAGTGTCCAGAATATCAGGTGTTTTCCGCAACTGAACTGGCCTGTGTACCATCTGATCAGTGCCGGTCGCAGCAAAGACAACCATCGAGACCATCGCCTCGGCCACGTCCTTATTCTGGACGACCACAAAGAGATCAAAGTATGTTAAGAATGAGAGTTGAGAGTAAAGACTGCTTTTCGTTCTGGCCTTAGACAGCCGTCCAAACCTGTAAAAGTGGATCTTCGTCGAGCATACGAATGGAAGTTTCTTTTGGTTCGCAATTATCGCAATTCAATATTAAATCATTTTGCCAGGATACACGATTTTACAATTCGATTACTGTTTCAGATCCATGCTCTAACCAAGCCGATGGTACGTACGCTGTTGGAAGTTGTAATAGTGAATTTCTTTGCTGCAAGCATGGCAAGCCAGATTTCTTGGCCTGTCCTCCCTGGCATGTCTTTGATTCTGAGAAATTCCAGTGTGTGCCAGAAAATCAGTGCAAACCATCAAGAGATTCCTATGGCCGACGTAAGTTCTTAATTTTTTGGTTTCACATTTAAGTTTGTTTTCACTCACGTTAAGTTTCACTGTTTGAAACGATAGCGAGATCATGGTTGTAAACTATTCTTATTTTCAGAAGGAGTTCAGCAAGCAACTGATCGTCTCTGCCGGGATGACGGCTCACTTTCTTTCGGCCGATGCTTACCAGTTTACTACACCTGTAACGCCGGAAAATTAGTTACACAAGAATGTGATGGAGAATACGTGTTCTCTGACAGCTTGAAAGCATGCGTGCCATTTGAAAAATGTGATACAGGTAATACTGGAACAGACGTGTTTTAGATAATATCAAATGTATTTTAGATTGGAATTTAATCTAAATTGGAATTTAATCATAACAGTAAACCTTGTTATATATAGCTGGAGTCTTTGTGAAGGGTGATCCTGGAATTGGAATAGTAAGATGTGTCAGTATTTTGTCTGCCTATTCTAGATTTTCAAGATCCATTCCCCTCCAGCTATCGTGGCCAGTCTGACAATGATGAAACTCAAGTCTGCGGTAAAGGAGAGGATAAACTGTTCGCCTTGGGACCCTGTAGGCAGTCTTTTGGTTGCTGTTTCGGCGGTGACTTCAAACGACTTCGCTGTCCAAAATGGCACGTATTCGATCAGTACAGGCTCCAGTGTATTCCGGAACAATTCTGCCGACCACAGCAACCACCTCAGAAAGGCAAATGTTTTTGGTTATCTTTTCAAACTTCAATTTTTCAAAACTTTTGAACTTTGGTTTTTCAAATTTCCCAAAGTTTTAATTTGTCGCTTTTCAAATTTCCCAAAGCTTTAATTTGAAGTTAGGTTGCATTAATTTTCTGTAATAGGGCTGCTCAGGTCAACTGCTGTCGCTCTCATGCCAGCATTTTGCTGTTTTTAGAATTGGATCGCCGTTCAGCTTGTCGCGGAATTGATAATGGTCTGGTCACTATTTCTCCCTGTCAGGACATTTACTACCGATGCGAAAAGGGTGACGCCATCTTAGAAACCTGTACCAATGGCTACGTCTTTTCTCCTCGTGTCCGCAGCTGTGTTCCATTCTACAAGTGCTCTCACAGCAGTAAGCATAGTAGATCTAGATAGATCCTGATTGTATTGAAGCATCAGAGTACCGCTTTTTCGTACAAAGTTGATTTGTGCAAATAAAAGTCATTGAAACGTGAAACAACTTAGTGAAACTAAAACGAGTGCATAGAAATACTTTATTGCAACATTTTACTGCAGGAGACCGTTTTGCACAAGACCGATCCAGATCCTATGGCTTCAGCAGTAGCTCGGATTTTGATAGCGACTTCTCTTATGGCCCTGACCAGTTTGGCGAATCCCGAGTTAGATACGGTCCAGCTGAATCCGGGGTGTCCCGATTTCAAGGTGATTTCGAAGGAGTAGCCAGTGACGGTTCCAATTTCAATCCTTGGCGATACTCTCCAAGTAAGATATCTCTTTAAGCTTTGCTACTTATGATCAAATGATCTTAGCCATGCTTAATGGTTTTTCCGATCGATTTTCCGAACCTCCATTATATTTTCCGATATTTGGTCTGAACGGACCTAGCCTACTTGCAATTGCGATCACTTGGGTGAGGTCGGTAAGGGTTCAAGTAAAATGGTTCGAACCGACAATGCAGCTAAATGGAGGACTAAAACTTGTTTGATGCCTTAAATAGACTTGTGTGACGCCGTAAATAGTTGCAAGCTTAGTGAAAATGTAATTGTTTTTAGGTTCTGATGCTTCTTGTCAAGGTCGACGTAACAGTTACTTCGGAATTCAGTGTGGAACCGTGTATTTCGATTGTCAACGAGGTCGTGTTTCGCGAAGAAGCTGTGGCAAAGCTGGCTTCGTTTTTGATGCCAGAAAAGCTAGATGTGTGCCGTATCAAGGATGTCGTGGGCGAAGTAAGTTGCTGTTCCTTTTTTGCTCGAATTAAATTACCCTGACTTTTAAATAGAAAGTTGAACCTATGAATAATTTGTCTTAGTTCCTGTTTATGCATGTTTCAATGGCTGAAGTTTAGTGGGTAACTGCTATGTCTGACTTAAGGTGGTGATTCCTTTTGGGCACAAATTGTTGGTTGGCGACTCAAATCAGGATGAAATTTGGCAAAACTTTTCGAAATATATTCCTTTAGCGTTCTAACACACTCCGCGCAATCCCGATTCAAAAATTTGAGATAACCGATCAGGGCGGTTTTTCCCAATTTCTGAAAATTTGGCGGCACCTATACAGTTATGACTATATTCATTTAAAAGATCTCGTTGAGCTTCACATTTTTGCTTTTTAAAGCAACTTTCTATCTTTTCTCTAGCGTGCGATATAGCCGATTTTCTTGTTTTGGCGTCGAAATCTTGTCATTTTTGCAAAAATCAAATAATCCATCATTTCTTGAACTACACAAGCCGGAAAATCAAACTAAGGGCGTCGATCTGAAGGTCTCACAGGGGCAAATTATCCGATGGATGATCGTCTTCCAACAGCTATCCCGTAGGCTGCTATCAGGAAAAATGTAGTTTTTGCAAAAACACGACCAATTTTTTTCCAAAGATTGTGGAGCATTCACCATGCAAGTTGGAGGGCTGCTACTTAACAAATGAGTTCTGCACAAATATACCCAGGGACGTTTTTTTTTAGTTGCCCCGATTACTGCTTTATAGCTAAAGTAATCGCTTGACAAATTTGGAAAAAGTAGGCAAAATACAGGTTACGCACACATTTCAGCTTATTTCTCTATAACGAAGAGCGATTTCACAATAAATAAAAAATCGTCCCCAGCTATTTGATGGAGGTATCGAATGATATACCCGATGTCTCGCGAAAAAATTTACTTGAGTCTGCAAAAAATCTGGAAAATTATACTTCTTCTAAAATGTGTCAAAAATATTTCAAAAAAGCAACATTAGTTTCATGGTATGCATTAAAAAGAGAAAATGTCAAGCTACATTTTGATATAAAAATGGCTTCTAAGTAATGAACGAGTAATAATGGTGCAAACTTTTGTGACCAAAGGGAATCACCACCTTAAGGTGCTGGTATCGCTTTGTGTAAATTCGACCCTACAAGCTCCAATTCTTCATGAAAGTGGATGAAACTTTCCAAATACATTATTTTCGTGCTCTTTAACATTCTGGGACCAGTCCCGGATTTTTAGGTGCAAAGATAAGAAAGTTTTGGTTTTTGCCCTTATTCTCTCAGTACATAGTCGCTACACCGGATTGGTTGTTATGGCTGGAAAGAGGGCACCAAAATGAACATTTTTGCTTTTACAACTTTTGAGCTATCTCTAGTGGTTAAGGCAGTATAAGCCAAAAACGATTTTTGGGGTCCAAAAATGACCATTTTTGACGAAATCAGTTTTTTAAAAATTACTGCCAAATCTTACAGACAATTCCGGCTTATTTGTGCTCAATCGATACACCGCCCAATTGCGCATTTTATCAATAACTATTCGCTGGAGTTCGTCGCTTTAAGCTAGGGTATTCGCCGAAAAACCATTTTGGCAAAATTGCGATTATTTTGTTTTGAACATTGATTTCTCAAAAACTGCCCAATGGATTCGCGTGGTTTTTGGCTGAATGAAAATTCGCCCTATTGCGGAGGGACATTTTTGTTGGTTTGAGCTAAAACATCTCCAGTTGTGAGAAAACTGAATAGAAAGATGCGAAATTTTGTGTCATCGCGCATTTGCCGGATTTTCTGGAGTACTGAGACTTGTTGAGCCAAATCCAAAAAATGTCCCTCGGCCCACATGTCCTTCATATCATGGCACAAGAAGAAATTTTGGCCGATTCTGCAGTTTTGAGAAATCGATGTTCAAAAATTTTTGGTCTATATTCAGTCTGTCAGATGTCAGCATGTCGGAAATTTTTTGCTATTTTTTGCCAATTTAGCTAGTTTCGTTAAGCTCATGTTAATGTACAGATTATAAGCTTTAAAACGATGTATAAAGCTTTTTCCAACTCCCAAAATTGCGAAAGTTATAGCGTTTCGAAAAATCACCACAAAAGCACTGCACAAAAGGATACCAGCACCTTAAATAAATCTTTCTTGATTTCCGTTCCGTTTGATTAATGCTTACTGCTGGATGGTAAATAGTGTTGTTTGTTTTAGCTCGTCCATTCACTGTTCGCAAAAGACGAGGATACGATCGTCGGAGCCACGTCAGCTTCTCGGACTACGACAACTTCGACAACTTCGACAGTTATCATGGTGACTCCTTCGATTCTTACCGACCCCATCGTGGAGGTTCCTACGGCGGTTCCCACGGCGGTTCCCACGGTGATTCTCATCATGGGTCCTACGGTGGCTCTCGTGGCTTCTATGGAGGATCCCATCACGGTTACCCCTTCTATCCCTCCAGCCCACTGGGAAAATTCGATCCTTGGCACCTTTACGATGAGCACGAGTTGGACAAATCTGACGAGCATGAAGAACACCATGAGCACGAAGACGGCAGCTACGAGGAACACGGTAGCTACGACAAGATCCATCACAGCAAGCATGGTTCTGGGTATGGGTACGGTACATACGGTTACCCACACCATGGTTCTGGCTACGGGGAGACCTACGGTACCAGCCACTATGAACCCAGCGGCCATGGTCATGGTCATGGTCATGGTCACGGCTACGGCTATAGACAGTATGGCTATCACGGAGGGGATGGCTATGGAGATCACGGTCCCAATGGCTATGATTATCCTGGGTATGGCTACGATTACGGGTATGGATACGGCCATGGCTACGGGCCTGAATATGGGTATGGGCATGGTTACCGCAAAGGCCATGGCTACGGATATGGCGGGTATCACGATTATCCTGTTAGCTACGGTTATGGCGGTTACGGGGGTCACGGGGGTCACGGTAAAGGAGGGTACCCTGACTTTGGCTACTATCCCGACAGTGGTGACCATTTCGAATACGGTGAAAAATCCTTAGCCCACCACAAAAAGGAAGACTATTTTGAGGACAAGCTATACACAACTCCTTACAACGACGACGAAGACTTCGGCACCGGTGATGAGAAGAAACATAGCTATGTACCTGGTGGTCATGGGCGGCACGGCTACGGTCATGGCTATGGTCGCCGCCACGGTTACGGGCACGGTTACGGATACGGTGGCTACGGAGACTACTATGGCGGTTACGGTGACCACTACGGAGGTTACGGTGACCACTACGGAGGTTACGGTGACCACTACGGAGGTTACGGTGACCACTACGGAGGTTACGGTGACCACTACGGAGGTTACGGTGACCACTACGGAGGTTACGGTGACCACTACGGAGGTTACGGCTATGGTGGCTACGGGCACGGTGGATATGGTCATGACTACTCCGAATACCACGGCGACAAATATCCTTACGATTACCCCGGTGGCTACGAATTCGATAAGTATGGCTATGGAATTCAACATGGTTATGGTCACGGATACGGTCACGGCGGATATGGTCATGGTTATGGCGGTGGGTACGGTCATGGCTATGATGACGGCTACTATGCTGATCATGGCTACGGTGGTGACAGTGGTGGTTACGGGAGTCACCACGGGGATTACGGCTACGGCGGGTACAAGGATCATTATGATTACAAACCTGACGGCTATGACCAATTCTACGATCCATACACCCTATTCCATCAACGGGACAAGTCTAATCCGTTCCTGGACGACCTGGATGTCCATCCCAGCTACGATCCCTACAACGACTATCCATGGAATCAGGAAAGCTACGAATACGATCCAAAGCATACCTTCGATGACGACTACGTCGGGAAGCACTACGGAAAGCACGGATATGGGCATCACGGTCACGGGTATGGGCACGGTTATGGGCACGGACACGGTGGTCACGGATACGGGTACGGGTCTGGTCATGGCTATAAACGCGAAGATCCCGGTCTGTCCCACTATGAGCCTTCCCACCATGGTTATCGATCTGCAGAATTGGATGATGCTGATCTGCCGGGTAATAACGAAACGGATGATAAGGACATTCAGATTACATCAGAAGAAATGGAAAATGATGGCGGCAGTCCTAATGATGATTCTCAGGTTCCCCTCCCTTCCGATCAAATGCAGTCCGATGAAGCTTCAGATCAGAACGACAGCTTATCAAGTAAGAGATTAAAATGTTTTTGTGTTGACGTAGTTTGTCTACTTTGAAACATTTATTCCTAGCAAATTTGAAACATTGACTGGATGATTGTATCAAAGCATTTTGACGCGTGCCTGTAGTGATCCTTTTGTTGGTAACTTTGCAATGTAATGCAAGCTTTGCATTTTTAACTGCGTTTCATTTTGTTTCAGGTTGATGTATTCTTTCCCCGTGATATGGTTTTGTATAGATTGTTTTTGGACCTGTGATATTGCTGCGGTTTTAAAGAATTTTATCCGGTTTATGAAGCTGTTTTATCTGACCGGTCTATAACTTTTTGCTTTGATTTTTGTTTGTTTCTTAACGCTTTCTTAACCTTGTTACTAATGTAGATTTCTGCTATTGCTTTTTTAATTTTATTTCTATTCAATGATTGCTGGGTTTTCAATAAATCTAACTATTACCTTTTTAATCGTCAGTTTTGTTAACTGATTGCCAAATGGCTGTTGACATAAGAGCTAAAGCTTAGCCTAGGCTTATCGCTTGATAGGCTTATCACTTCCAGAAATAAAATTTTCAAAGGACGTGCAAACAACAGCTGGCTCCATTGTTCTCATGAAGGAACCAGTTTTAACCCACACATAGTTGTGTCACAATGGCTGACAGATGAGGTGTCACCAAACTACATATTGGCAGAACTGTTAGATACATACTTGTGCCTGGTGCAGTTCCTTTCCTGTGTTAGTCCGTGTTTCGTTTTTGAACTTGCAACCTTTTGTACTGCAACCCTGAAATCTGGTTCGAATTTCAGTTGTGATGCTCTGATGCTTGAAACGTTGCAATATTCGAACGTTGCAATATTCGATACTTGGAAAATCTTGCTTGAAAGCTGAACTGAAAAGCTGAATTAAAAAAGGGGAAACTTTAATGAAAATCTTGCTTGAAAGCTGAACTGAAAAGCTAAATTAAAAAAGGGGAAACTTTAATTTAGCTTAAACTTTTTCGAGTGCCAACGCCAGGGAAATCTCAATAAAACAGTCAAGAGTGGCGGCGTGTTGAGATTAGAAACAAGGCTGCGCAGACAAGGAAGGATATGGAAAGATACCGTTAGCGTTAACTACTTGATCAACGTTGAGACTAGAGGTCGCAATAATCCGGTTAAGCAGAAGCCGTGGTTTTTGTTTACTTCGAAAAATGCAAGAGGCAGGTTTAATGGTACTGGAGGGTTTAATGGTACTGGAATTAAAGGGAGGCTACAAATGGTTGGCACGACATCGTCGGAGAGCTACTTTCCTCCCAACGTTAGCCAACATCAAAACAAAAAATTCTCAGTTTGAAATTTGGGGCAAAAAGTTGCGATGTGACCGTGCGCCGTTTTCGATCTAATAATAAAGTGCGCCGTTTTCAATCTAATAAAATTGCCTGAAAAGCTAGCTAAGCGCAAAAAGTAGGGTTAAAAAATCGTCCGCTTTCTGTCGAAATGGCACCAAATATTAATTGGAGCAGAGTTGGGTTCATTTGGTAAACCACAGCTCATTTTAACCTTCACCCGTATAGACCTACAACAAATAATACAATGGTCTAGAGATATCAAAGCACTGTCAATTTCTGGAAAATTTGGGTACCGTACCTTGAGCATAGCGATCAGGGCGAGGTGAAGTTTGTGTACGTGTCATGTCGGGCCTTGGACCGACAACACCAACTTCTGGCTCCACAGGACGCTACACTGAACCTAATACTATTATGTGGCAAAAGATTCGCTAGCTTTTCCAACATCGAACTTTTGTGAAATTCGTAGCACCCCCTTAAGCCAAATGGCAGCTAAAATTATTCAAAGATAAATACATTTTGCATTTATCAGGGGCAGCCACATTTTGCATTTATCAGGGGCAGCCAAAAAACGTACACGTCTTGATCTCGAAAACGTACACGTCTTGATCTCGGGAACAAAAAGGCTGTTACATCTGTAGGGCAAAAAGCTGTTAAATCCATAAACGCTGTTCTGTTAAGGATTTTAAATAAATACAAAAATGGTATTTGGATTTGGTCATCATCACGATCACCATCATGGACATCATGGTCATCATGATGAACACCATGGCCATCATGGGCACCACGAACACCATGGTAAGGAACTGTGATTTAGCAGCAAGAATCACACAAGGAAGAATCTTTTAGAACGGAATCTTCTAGAACGTATTCTCGATTATTTTATTCAACGGAAATATAAAACGATCAATATATCGCCAAATTGTTTGTGCGAAATGCTTGTATCCTTCGTGGATCCGCCTGCTGTCCCGCCATTAGTACATTTTCTATAACGCTTGTTCTACTGTACAATCTGAGAGATTTTACTTACTACCATTTTCTCAGTAAAATACAGACATCGATATTCTACATACACCTTTTTGCATTTAATTAGGTCATCATGATCATCATCACGACCATCACGACCACCACGATCACCACGGACACCATGGGCACCATGATCCACATCATCCACAGACTGTTATCATACAACAGGTAAATCAGTATCGACCAAAATGGTGAAATCACATTGCTCACGTGCCAGATTTCTCGTGCTAGATTTTTCGTTTATTGATATGCTCAGTTAGGGATAGAGGAAAACGGTGCTTACGAACTTTCAGATGAGGAAGTTACTTTCTCATCATGGACCATCATGGACATTTTCAGTGAATAGTTTTAATCTTGAATAACGCTGTCAATGTCACAGTCACAAACAGTCATGTCACAGTCATGTCACAAGCTCGAATATTCTGTTATTTGAACGAACGTACCAAACATTTGTTTCTATTTGTGTTTCAGACTCCTCCCTGTCCTCCAGGAGCACCAGGCTATGCTCCACCGCCTCCACACTATGGAGCTGGGGCCCCAGGTTACGGAGGTAAACTCTTTAACTGTAAAAGCTGTAAAAAGTTTTAGAAGTTTGAAAACGTGAGGGGGGGGAAGGACAAAACCCTAGGCTTAATTACAACGAGAAGGAGTAGTTTATTTGCTTATCTTAGTTGGACTTGACAATAGACGTATGTGTGTCAAATAAGGTGTGTCGTTCACGGCATCAGAAAACATGGATCACCTTGAGAAAACTTGGAGGTGGGGTTACCGAAATAAGTGCGGGTGGGGTGGGGTCCGGAAAAACCAAAATTGGGGGAGTGGAGAAAAAATTTTCGTCAAAAATTTAACAAAAAACGGTGACTTTGCTAAAAAACGCTTTTTATAACCAGCCAAAGTTTTGAAAATTTTGAAAGTGGGGTCTTGCCAATTTAGGTCGGTGCGGTCGGGACTTGTCTATTTGGGGGAAACGTCCCCCCAATTACACCTTTATCCCAGAAGTTTTTAAAAGTAAAGCACGGGTGCCGCCAACTCATACACTCACTACAGTTTAAGACACAATCTCATTTTTCACTTGTTATTTTTATCTAAATATCCTTCCTAGTCTCGTCAGTCGATGTTTTTTCTATTTTAGGTTATTACCCACGCTAATACGATCACTAACAGAAGAAATATCCTGTAATATGAAATTTTTAAATATTCCTGTAATATGAAATTTTTAAATATATCTGATAACAGCAATTAATAACCATGTCAATTTATGTTTCCGATGTAACTTACAACTGTATGATTATCGTGCAAAACGGTGCTTGTAAAACTGTTATTATTAGCAAATAGGAAGTGCAGTGCTATGGAAAATAATGTTGTGGGCCGGCCGGTGCCAAACCTTCTTGGCGACGGCCAAACCAGAGTGGAGTGAATCCGGCTTTCTAGGTGAAGAAACAGCAGGGCGTCCCGCCGAGCAGAAAAACCGGCCGGTCAACAACACTAATGGAAAATGAAAGTATTGGTCCATTGGAAATTACTCATATTAAAATAACTAATAATAACTAACTAAAACTAGCAAATACGCAGTGGACTGGACCAATTAAGATTACGTCGGTGTGAAGGCTCTAACCTCAAGGTTAATTGATAGCAGGGTTAGCTGCGGACAGTGCACTTATTGTGCTCCTTTTTTGGCGGAAGCATTTTGTCGTTCCAGGGTTAACTGCGGACACTGCACTTATTGTAGCTCGCTTTTTGGCGGAATCATTTTGTCGTTCCAACACGGTGTATCTTCAGGGAAATTTGCATCACTGGGTAGGGTTAAAAAGACCGGGGCCAGTTTCATAAAACTGTTCTCGTGTTCTCAAGTCTAGTAGCTAAACTACGCTGGAAGTTTTCGAGATCCGCAAGTCGCATTGAACGTCAGGCTGAAAAAGTTCTCGAGTTCTCGAGTCAAGTTCTCTGGTCGATTTCGACCAGAGAAAATCTCGCCAACTTGAGACTTACTCGAGAAATTTTTGAAATCCTAATTTTGTAAATTTTTTCTTCCTGCTTCAATAACTTGCATAATTGACTGAATTAACATAAAAAATTTTTTTGACACCATAAAATTTTCCGTAGATACTTTGACATATAATTTTTTATAGAAAAGAGGTTGTTGTCACTGTAAACAGACTAACTCGAGAACTTGAGAACTTGAGAACTCGAAACGGTTTTCTATGAAACTGGCCACCTTAGACTTACCAACTTGCGTGCCTATAGTAAATACCAGCTTTGAAGGATTCGGAGATTTGGTCGAAGCTTATACAAACTAGCAAGCCACATTTCTATTTTCTAAACTGAGAATAAAATAGTGATTTCGGTTAAGAACTAAATAGCATATTCAAAGCCCGTTTTCGGTCGATTGCTTTTCAAGGACCTCTTAAGGATTGTATCGCTTTTGTGTAAATTTGACCCAATGGATTCGCACGATTGATTTTTGCTGGCAGGAGGAAAACTATTGCGGAAGGACATTTCTCTTGGCTTGATCTAAAACGTCTTCAACTGCGGGAAAAACTCAATGCAAACTTGGGAAATTTCGTGTCACCGCACATTTGGCGGATTTGGCGTAAAAGAGCTTTTGTCGGTTTTACAGTTTTGAGAAATCGATGTTCAAAAATTTTGGTCTATAATTATGTTTATGCGTTTATGCCAGAAAACGTTTGCTATTTTTTCCGAATTTACCTAGTTTCGAGAATCATGCACTGATTATAAGCTTTAAAACAATGTATAAAACTCTTTGCAGCTCCCAAAATTGCAAAAGGATACCACCACCTTAAGTACTGATGTTTGTCGTCTGAAGGACCAGTGATGTGTCTCAATCACGGAAACTGACATTGAAGCTCGGTTTCAGATTGCACTGGTTTCGGTTTATTCGAACTACTGTTGTTTTTGATTTTTGATACGAATCGAATCAAAACACTTTTGATGCGACTTCTGATTTTTGATGCATCGAATCGAATCGAATCAGCAGTGCAGAAAATCTAACTGCATCAAATCTCTGCTACTCTTTTCATGGCAAAATCGCACTGCATCAAATTGAAAATATTAAGGTTGAATCGCTATTTTTGATTTTTGATTCATTTTGATTCACATTTTGATTCAGGGGAAATAGGCAGCAGACTGAGCATAAGCTTGTGAAAACATATAGCGTGTGTTATGTTTAGTGCCTGCATCTTTTCTGTGTTTTTATCTAAAGCAATGAGAATGCCAAATTCTGTCATCTTTTTTTCCACATCGTTTGTGCTCTGCATCTTTATTTGGGATTGGGTCTGTGTTTGGCTTTGTGCCAGTGTTGATAGCAAATTCTATAATTTAGCAATTGACTTTTAAGCTGAGCGCTACTGGCATTTATAAAGTGTTTAACATCTACTAGTTTGTTTCCATAAAATTTTCACGATGAAAATACTTCACAAAAGTTTGACTAAGGCCCTTTTCACGCGCGAGTTAGTAGAGTTAAATTTTTTAACTCGCTTAACCCTGCAGGTGAGTTAAAGTGAACTGTTTAACTCGTTTAACCCTGTGCACGAAAAGGATTGAGTTAATCTTAACTGACTCGTTTAACTCGCTGCGCGAAAAGGCCCTGAGAAATCACTGAGATGAGGAGAAGAGTCTACAAATATTGATAGCTTCAATTTAAACAAATAAATTTTGCGGTTCAAGTTCATATCCTGGTCATTCTTGGAATTATTGAGCTGAAGCAGGCTTTCTTTCCATTGGCAAAATTTGGATTTTTGGTGGGTGGGTTGGTGTTGTTTTTGTATTTCCGGAGAATTACACCACTTGTTGAACCGATGGCCCGGTTGGGTCTACCCATTTTTGTCGGACCTGAACAGTTTGTTGGTCTGCCCTTGCTCAGAGTGGAGATTCCTAATGGAAGGCAAGGGAAAATTTTCTATTTTTTCTGTCTATCTATAATTTTGGTCTATTGACAGAAATCTCACAACTTGGTAAAGCTGCCGGGTTCGCATAGTAACGTTGGAAACACCTGAAGAAGGAATGTGGTTTGTTTCAATTTGAATTTTCAATTTGGACCTAAAAAATTATTCACATATAGTCTTAGAATATTTAAAATTTGGCGCGATCTTTAAAATGTTAAATCTTCAAAAACTCTTTAAAAATTTTAAAAGGCGTTAATCAACTTCTAACTCAAACAAATTACAGTCTTTTTCTAGACTTTTCTGACGATGGCGAGCGATGTCTACGATTTTTGTACAGGTTCCGCATTATTTTAACACTAGTGCAAAAGTACTAAATTTTAATTTCCTATGTTTAACACATGCGATATTCTCTAAGATCTGACTTTAAAATCTCACAAGCGATAATCTGACTTTAATTTTACAGAATTTATTCAAATGTGCCGTCTGAGTTAAAACATATATACATGAACCGGGGTTCGGAAAAGTGACTAAACAATGGATTCTTCTTAAGTTAGTTCCCTAGTACAATAGTGTCCGTAATATCGTGATCTATTGTCGAAATAAAAAACCAAAAATCGAATCAAAAATAGCAATTTTAGAAATCTGAATAGAATCGCAGTTTGTTCAAAATGGGAAAAATCGAACTGCATCGAATCGTTTCAAATTTCAGGGGAAGTAAATCGAACTGAATCGAATCGTATATATTTGAGAAATTGAAGAACTGAACTGAATCGAATCGAAAATGAACTAGCTGAATCAATACAACCCTAATTCAAAGTGGTCCGCAATACTTCCACTTAAACGATGACAGCCTAAAGTATGACCACTATTGATTGATTACTGTATTCAGTGAAATTTTATCGAGTTTTGGTACAAAAAGCTCGAGCAGCATACCCCTTATAATGACCATTACGAATTTTATGAATTTTGCAAACAAAATTAAATCCGTTTGGCATGCGGGGGCAATACATGCCGGCTGGCGGCATGTGTTGCCCTGGGTGTGTCCGAAATAACCGTATGTACGCCAGCTTGGCTTGGGGGTCTTGTTTTCTATCCTTGACCTTCGTCTCTCCGTCTCTTGTCTGCATACGGTAAACGGAGAGGCAGCATTGAGGGGCCTCCAACGAGTGCCTATATATGCTAAGGCACCAGCAAAAAAATCCGTTTGGTTCACTCGCTTCCTAATACAACCCGTATTCAAGTTTTCAATCTTTGCTCTAAATTTAACATTTAAGTTTAATTTAATATTCCCTAGAAACAGGGATGGAATCTGGGTCATGGGTCACTGGGTCATGGGTCGTTTGGGTCGCCATTTTTGCTTGGGTCACTGGGTCTTGGGTCACGAATTTTGCGAACCGGTTGGGTCAGTGTGGGTCTGGGTCAAGCTTCCTGTGGGTCACTTTGGGTCTGGGTCAGCAAATTTTATTGGGTCATTTTGGGTCTGGGTCACAGGGTCTTACCAAACTTTAAATTCGAAGATCTGGCATTGTTCCAATTATACGTAAAGCTGTCCCGGCTAAAAAATTTTTCGCGCCTTCGACGCGAAATTAAATTGAATTTAGCATTGTTTCTCTGGAATCAATAGTTAGCTGTGACTTGTCCGGCCATTATCACCGGTTTGCACCAACCAACATAAGCTCGAGGTTGAGATTACCTTGAGCTTAGCTCGAGATTAGCGTGAGGTTATCTGCAAGAGCATTGCACCAACAAAAGTTTGAGATTAACGCAACCTCGAGCTAATCTCGAGCGTCTAAATTTCAATCCTGGTTAAGCGTAGGATTGACTCTATTTTTGACCAGTTTTACAGCAAAATAACCGCCTTGAACAACGCATATAATTTGAATTCTCAAATTTGAATGCCCAGTTACAGAAATTAGACAACGTAATTTCTAAGTGTTGTTTTGTAAATGTTCTTATCATTCACAAAAATATTAATTCAAACCACTGCCTTCGTGATCGTAAAATTGAACTGTATGAGGTAGCAGTCGCCGTCGCAACTGCAGACATTTGCAAGCAATCATAATCCTCATTGTTAAGCGAATTACTGCACTTGTAATGTGTTAAGTAAAAGTAAAATAGTTGAAAAATGCTGCTAGTTTTTGATTGGCCCTATCAATTAGCATGTGACTCTTTAACAGCATTGCATTGGATAAGCCACAAGTTAGAGTTTAGCTGGAGCTTAGCTCCAGCTTGACTAATCTGTAACAGAAACCAGTTGGTGCAAGAGATAACTTCGAGGTTGAAGTTAGAGACAAGCTCAAGCTTACCCGATCTTGAGTTCGAGATTAGCTCCAGCGTAAGCTTGAGCTAATCTCGACGTTTGTGCAAACGGCCGTATGTTTGCGTCGGTTCGCGTAATAAAAGCCATGTGTACACTTCCATCGAAAGTTTTAAATATTTTGCAATATCAGCCAATCAGGTCTTCCAAGTAAAATAACTAAATAATCAAAATAATCAAAATGACAAGATTGAGGAGCTCCGAACTTACAACTTGCTTCAGAAGATTTTTTGCTGGATTCTGACTAGTTATTTACCGACTACTATTTGCTAATTATTTACAAATTTACATGTATTTGTATTGGCCCATACAGTGTCTCCGTGTCACTGTTTCAAGAAAACTTCACAAAAGGATAACGTAAAGTCAGTTTAGGTCGAGTTATTTTATTGGGTCATTTGGGTCTGGGTCACGATAATTCTTGGGTCAGCTGGGTCTGGGTCACGAAAACGATTGGGTCATTTGGGTCTGGGTCACGGAATTTTCAAATTGCATGGGTCGCCTTGGGTCTGGGTCAAATTTGCTTTTGGGTCAAGTGGGTCATGGGTCAGAAATAATGACCCAGTTTCCATCCCTGCCTAGAAAAGATTATGAAAAGGATAATTTAAAATGACGGGTAATATAAAAATCTTACGGTAGGGAGAACATATTTTTTCTAATAAACATGATATATGGAGTATAAGTCTGACGACCTCACAGAATAGATAAAAAGGAAACGTTCACTTTTCCAGGCAGTAATGTTGTAAAGTTTCTTGAAATGTCAATTTCAACTTTCTTTTGGCCGTGCACAACATGTGTCCAGAAGAAATTACCATGTTACATAACCCTTAAGTGCCGGAATTTCACACGCACACGGCCCAGCATGTTCTGTCAGGAATAGTTTCTACGTACCGACTGGCTGTGTCTGGGCATTTGCCTCTTTGTTTATTCAACACATCGGCCTCAGTTTGGAGGGATGCTTCCACACTGTTCGTAACATTGTTTTCAGTTTCCACAACCTTTGAAAAATTGGAAATTTTGAGCTCTGCCAGGATGCTCAGTTCAAACGAATCCAGCGTTGTTTCCTGCAGGTCGTCGGCGCCACTGCTGCAACTGGTATATGTAGGAGAGCTCACATAAAATCAGAGTTTCCTAAATTACTTATTTCTTTTAGAGCTTATTAATTATTTTAGAGTTTAATGTTTTAATTGTCAGTTTAGTAGGGAGTTGCATTGTCATAATTCCTAAATATTTCCGTGTATAGCATGTATATATAGCACAGGAATTGATGGAGATAGGAATTGGATACAAAAAACACGTCTTCATGCTTCCCGTGAAGACTTAGCACTGAGACTGATTTTATTCATTCTTGACGTCTTTCCAAAGTAAGCTGAAACAATCATAGTGATGATAATCCATCAACTGTTTTAAGTCTTTCTATCCTTGCTATAAATGGTTCAAAGTTCCATTTAAGTGCATCAGGCGAAAGACGCTAATCAGCTTGTGATAAAAAATCAACATCTAAATTTTAAAGAATTTACGTAAACAATGTTGTTATCTGATGATAAGACACAATGAATCAAATTGGCGGGAAAGCCAAGGAGGTAAACGAGTAAATGCAATATTTGCAGTTGAGCAGATTTATTGCTATCTGCTGTTTCAGATTTACTGATATATGGAAGACTCATAAAAATATAGAAATGCTAATGTTAATTGTTCTACCATCAGAAAACTTAACTTTACTTCAGCTTTCAAAAGACATGCCCCCTTAGGTATTATGATGCAACTGATGATGATGCAACTACGCAAAGTAAATATTGAACAATAGTCAATGTTAAATAGATAGCTGATCAAAATTCAAGAGGGCTGTCGCAGCTGTTCCCTACTTTAGTTTAATTTTAAACATTTTCTTTCAAGCTCAGTTTCAGATGCAATATAAAACTTAGCAATATAAAACAGTAACATTTAATTTTTATAACTGTTTTGTTTTCCTGCCTTAGCACTAATCTTGCAACTTTCAGCCAGTAGGCCACGAAAATTATTGCAAATTCTAGCTGACCGTACCAAAATTCCTTTGTTTTTATTTATTATCCAAGTGTAGTTTAACCAGTTTATTTCAACACTCTTTTATGTTTTTCAGTGCTGTTCTCAATTAACTAATTCCTTTCTATTTGCCATGTCTCATCACGGTCACCATGGTCACCACGAGGAGCATCACGGACACCATGAAGAGCACCACGAACATGGTCACAATATTCTAGGCCATGGCGGCCACGGACATGAACACGGACACGGTCACGAGCACGGTCATCACGAGCACGGACACGAACATGGACACAACGGTATGTGTAGTTTCAGTTTATGTACAAAGTGGTAGCTTAAATAGTTAAATCCAGAGTTGGCGCCGGGTCCGGGTACCCGCGGGCCGGGCCGGGTCCGGGTCCAACTTTAGGACCCGCGGATCCGGGTACCCGCGGGTCCGAATCCGGTCTGGGTCCAAAATACTGAAGAAACTGGATTTGGTACCTTTAGGGAGGTTAAAACATTATAATTTGTTGTTTTCCTAAAAAAAGATTGGTAGAACCGATGTGTTAGTCATTGAGATAGAATGCTTAGTAGTTGTCTAACTTGTTGTTCTTGCCTTTCTAATTTATGTAGCTCTGCTGGGCTAGAAACAAAATATGTAACTAGAATTGGAAGCAGAAATATGGTAACTCGAATTGATAAGTTAGTATAAGATTTTGCAATGCACGCAAAAATAAATCTTCTAAACAAGCTCAAGGGCATTGTTTTAAAATACAAGCCAACAACAATTCGTTCACCTTCTTTCCTCCAGAACAATCCTTAGTTATCCGAAGGACACTCTCTCATAGTGTGTCTGGACTCATGATAAAAAACTGCTACCGATATCCAAACGAGATCCCAAACTAGCCCTATCACTCAAATCATATAAAAGTTGTCGTAAAGCGTAAAATAAATTTACCTAAAGCTTATCACAGGTTTTATTCATGACTGGCCTATTAATAAAGCTGCAGTGAAATTTAAGACTGCAGTGAAATTTAAGACTGCAGTGAAATTTCAGAATGCAGTGAAGGTGTGAAATACAAACTGGACCTTTTTCAGATCCGGGTACCCGGATCCGGGTCTGGACGGGTCCGGGTCTGGCCTAACGGGTCCAGGTCCGGGCCGGGTCTGAAATTTTGGACCCGGAGCCAACTCTGGTTAAATCATATATATGAGCTGCTTCCTCTGTTCAAAGCTTTTAACTCAGCAAGAAACTAAACTATTTGCTTACTATATATGTCGTTCCTACCCACGTGTGTCTCAAAGGTTGACGGTTGCATATGTTTAATAATAGGCGGTTGTTCAGTCACACATAAAGTGAGAGTTGATGATGATACTAAAGGAAGATTATTGGGATACATACAAGGATATTCGATTATTGGGATATAGTACGGCAATTACTTGTCAAACGTATAACGATATTTGCATTTCTCTACTACCAGGGATGGAAACTGGGTCATGGGTCACTGGGTCATGGGTCGTTTGGGTCGCCATTTTTGCTTGGGTCACTGGGTCTTGGGTCACCAATTTTCTAAACCGTTTGGGTCAGTGTGGGTCTGGGTCAAGCTTTCTATGGGTCACTTTGGGTCTGGGTCAGCAATTTTTATTGGGTCATTTTGGGTCTGGGTCACAGGGTCTTACCAAATTTCAAATTCGAAGATCTGGGATTGTTCCAATTACGTAAAACTGTCGCTGCTACAAAAATTTTTCGCGCCGTCGGCGCGAATTTTAAATTGACTTTAAATTTAAATTGCGTTGTAGTGACAATCTTAATTTCGTTCGTTCTTTCATTTGAATTTAGTATTGCTTCTCTGAATTCAGTGAGTTAGCTGTGACTTGTCCGGTCATTATGTTTTCGCCGGTTCACGTAACAAAAGCCATGTACACTTCTATAGATTTAATTTTAAGTACTTTGCTACATCAACCAATCAGATCTTCCAAGTAAAATAACTATTACTGAAAATAATAAAAATGACAGAATTGAGGAGCTATGAACCAAAGTATACAAATCGGTATGTATAGGTATACCTACTGCACGTCAAAACCGTGCGCATTCATTAGCGAGAATTGCGTTAGTGAGAATTGCTTTAGTGAGAAAATGCGCGTTCGTTATTTCAAAAATTGGCATAAGCGAGAAAGCCCAAAAGACAAATTTTGCTTTAGAGAGAAATTGCTTTAGAGAGAATTGCTTTAGCGAGAAATGCTTCAGAGAGAATTTGCCAAAGAACTAACAAGGTTGTCCTTTTATCGAAATAATATCTAGAAAATAGAGAATAACATCTATTAAGTAAATTAAATTAATAGTATATAGGTAAATTAATAGTATACAATATCTGTAAATAAATTTGAATAATATAATAATAATAGTAATAATAATAACAACAATAATTATAATAATAATTCAATAATAATTTATAATTTGTTATAATAAGTTATAATAAAGTTTTAATAATAATAAAAATTTAATTTAACTTCAAAAATAAAATACATACTAAACAAACTAATCTGATAGTCTAACATTTTCATTAAAATTGCAATTGCTTCAAAATAAAACTATCAAATATCTAGCCTACTACATAAACAGCTCTATCCTCTGATGTTTTGGTTCTGGGATGTGGAAAAGCTTCCAAAAACAGGACAAATTCAGCCAGCTGTCCAAATGTGTTTAAAATTTAGCATTCGTTTAATTAAAAAAGTTTTGTCCAAAATGTGCCGGTTTTAGCAATGATAATTATAGCAAATTTAGGCCTGCTAAAGTATAAACAATTATTCTAATATATAAATGTATTTTGTAAAACTTTGACGCAGTTTTCATTTTGAATTTCAACTGAGGAAAAACAATTTATGAATTTTTACAGTTACTTGCACAGTAGCAACGGTTACTTGAGCTGGGGCAGGTGTCACGGTGAAATTTTTCCCCTGAAAAATATCGGTGAAATTTTCCCCCCGGAATAATATCACCGGTGAAATTGGGAAGGTGCGGGAAGCGGCGCGACTGGTCGCAAACCCAAACTATTTTCGGCATTAAGCGACCGTAAAAAAATCTCCCTACAATTTTAATCTTCTCAAAGACTATGATCACTGTCGTCATTATATTAAGTTTGTGTTATCAGCGTATCCAGTAATAACCTGTAGAGTAAATTTGTAAACCAGTGGAAACTACAGGTTTTTTGTACTAAATACTAGGGATCTCTTGAACTTTATGACCATATTGAATTGTCGCCCTATTGAATTTTGTGACCCTGTGGTCATAAAGCTCAAGAGATCCCAATTTGCTTGCGGGCCGGGCCGAGCCCAGAACTTTTTACCTGCGGGCCGAAAAAATCCGGCCCGTGCTCATCTCTATTAGGTTCACCTGATTTAACAAGATTTGAACCCATATTTTGTGATACATGGTAGAGTTTTGTTAAATTTATTTTATGCTATAATTTCTTTAAACGTTTTGTCTCATAAAACTAATTTCAAAACTTGTCAAAATATTTTGGAAAATTTTCCAAATAAATTCAAACCGTGATATCTACTTTTTAGAAATTCCAATCGTAAACTGTAAACGGTTGCTTTTTAACAGAACTTTGTTCATTTGTTACTTCACAATTCAGAATTTTGTTGAATTAATGTTGCTATCGTTTTGAGTTGTTAAACAAATATATATATATAAAAAGTAATTTCTGCTATTTTCAAATTTATTATTTCATATTCTAGTGTTTATCATAAAAATTAGCCAGACTATGCACAATTTTTCTCCATGGTCACAGTCACACTTTAACAAGGGGGGGGTATAGGGGGGGTACGGGACCCCTCAAAAATTAGAGGTTCGGTACAAGGGCTAGCAAAATCATGGCCAAGGAACAAGGGACAGAGCCAGAAAAGGCAGGTCAAACTAAAAATCAGTGGAAATTTTAGCCAAAAATAGCCAAAATTTTTTAAAATTTCGAAAAATTTCCAAAAAATCGCGAAAAACTGCTTATTTTGCTTTAAAATGGCAGTAAAACAGCTAATTTGTCGCTAATTTCGCTTAAAATTTGCAGATATTGTATTTTTCAAGGAAATTTTCTACTTTGACCCTCCCCCCAAATTTGAGATTAGGTACAAGGGCAGGTAAAATTTGGCCTAAAACAGGTACAGGACCCCTCAGGAATCGGTACCCTTGTTAATGTATGGTCACAGTCATCAATTGGTTTGCATGCGTGGTCACAAAATTCAAGAGCGCTATAAGCGCGGTCCCAAAATTCAATAGGTCGCATTTATGGTCATAAAGTTGAAGAGATCCGCAAATTGATGTCGGCCCGGCCGACAGGCCGAAATGCTCATCTCTAGAACCTAACCTGTATGTAAACACAAACTGTGAAATGGATGTTAATGTTACGTAACTGAATCCTTTATCGTATTTGTACTTTGGAATGATTTGATGTCAACAGATTTTTATATTTTCTCTATTGAAGTTTGTGACCATGCATAGACACCTCTTGGTAGATAATCCATGCGATGGCAAAACGAAATTATATATATATATATATATATATATATATATATATATATATATATATATATATATATATATATATATATATATATATATATATATATATATATATATATATATATATATATATACATGGGTTCCCCATGACACCGTTCGTGACATCGCTCACACTACACACATATAATGTACATGTGTCCCCCCCATGACATCGTTCGTGACATCGTTCACACTGTACACACATATACACATATACATACATGTGTCCCGCCATGACATCGTTCGTGACATCGCTCACACTGTACACACATACGTATACACATATACATACATGTGTCCCGCCATGACATCGCTCACACTGTACACACATATACACATATACATACATGTGTCCCGCCATGACATCGTTCGTGACATCGCTCACACTGTACACACATATACATACATGTGTCCTCCTATGACATCGTTCGTGACATCGTTCACACTGTACACACATATACACATATACATACATGTGTCCCGCCATGACATCGTTCGTAACATCGCTCACACTGTACACACATATACACATATACATGTATGTGTCCCGCCATGACATCGTTCGTGACATCGCTCACACTGTACACACATATACACATATACATACCTACATGTGTCCCGCCATGACATCGTTCGTGACATCGCTCACACTGTACACACATATACACATATACATACATGTATCCCGCCATGACATCGTTCGTGACATCGCTCACACTGTACACACATATAC
Source organism: Trissonchulus latispiculum (assembly GCA_030248195.1). Lineage (NCBI taxonomy): Eukaryota > Metazoa > Nematoda > Enoplea > Enoplida > Ironidae > Trissonchulus > Trissonchulus latispiculum. The sequence continues at coordinate 132,140 of JASAND010027191.1, forward strand.
ACATATACATACATGTATCCCGCCATGACATCGTTCGTGACATCGCTCACACTGTACACACATATACACATATGCATACATGTATCCCGCCATGACATCGTTCGTGACATCGCTCACACTGTACACACATATACACATATACATACATGTATCCCGCCATGACATCGTTCGTGACATCGCTGACACTGTACACACATATACACATATACATACATGTGTCCCGCCATGACATCGTTCGTGACATCGCTCACACTGTACACACATATACACATATACATACATGTGTCCCGCCATGACATCGTTCGTGACATCGCTCACACTGTACACACACATATACACATATGTATACATACATGGGTTTCGCTGAATGTGACTTTTTAATGTGAAAAACTGGGGGGGGGGTGCCACTCCCTCTCCTCTCGGATGATGTGTACATATACTTACGTACTTTCCTACCACGTATGATACGAACTGTACATACATTTTTGGACAATGTACACACCTGATGCCCTCGTGTACATACCTTCCCCGCCATATGTACATACCTACCTCTCCTGCCATCGCATGGAAGGGTTACCTGAATTTCGTGACTCTGCCTGTCGCCCTCTTGACTTTTGTGACCCTGTGGTCGTAAAGTTCAAGCGATCCAATACTAGACTAACTTATTGTATCAAAGTATCTCTGGTGAAATATCAAGAACACAGTAGAGTGAGCCTGACAATACCTGACCTAGCTAACAAGAAGTATAGATTGTCTTCTGGAAACTTTTCAGAAAAAAGTATACAGCGCACTTTCGATAGACCGTCTTAGACAAGAGCTAAAATTAACCCTAAAAATTTTAAAAACCCCCTTAAATTGATTGAATACCCCTTAAATTGAGTGAAAATACAAAGATTACTTAAAATTATTGTAATTTTAAATCCATTAAAAATTCAATACAACAAAAAACGAAAACAAAATTATAAAGTTGAAAATTTGGAGAGAAAAGCGGTTTAATTTGGTATATCCCCCGTTTTTCTGATTCGGATTGCAGAACTTCTGAATTTGAAACCGGAAAAAATTGTAAGGGGAACATGATTACATATATTACAGTAATGATCAAGTGCTGCCCTTTAATCTTTCGTTTTGAACACCAATTCTATGGAATAATTTTTCAGTAGAAGAAATCTTATTAATTTATTATTTATTTGCTTCAATAATCACTTTATATACTTAATTTATTAATTTGTTTCAGTTTATAATAGTAAGCATTTGAATTTGAAGTGAATTGGCACGAGTCAAAACAATGTGAATCATAATTTTCACAGATTTCATCAACTGAAGGTTTTCTCACTAAAGCAATTCTCCCAAAAGCAATTTCTCACTAAAGCAAAATTACATATTAAAGTTTTCTCTCTAAAGCAATTCTCACTAAAGCAATTCTCACTAAAGCAATTCTCGCTAAAGCAATTCTCGCTAATGAATGTAAACCCCTACTGCATACCCAACTTCAAAAATCAAGAAAGTTATGGCGTTTCAAAATCACTTCACAAAAGGATAATGTTAATTCAGTTAAGGTCGAGTTATTTTATTGGGTCACTTGGGTCTGGGTCATGAAAACTCCTGGGTCAGCTGGGTCTGGGTCACGAAAACGATTGGGTCATTTGGGTCTGGGTCACGGAATTTTCAAATTTCATGGGTCGCCTTGGGTCTGGGTCAAATTTGCTTTTGGGTCAAGTGGGTCATGGGTCAGAAATAATGACCCAGTTTCCATCCCTGTCTACTACGCACCTTCATCTTCATCCCACCTATCAAAACTTTCCAACTCGAAAGTTCCCTGATAAATACAATGTTATATTTCTACCAAAGGTATAAGTTGGGCGGGATCAACGAAGGATAGATTGACTACCCTGTTTCGCTGAAAAGTATAAACAGACTCTATCCGTTTGGATTTGAAGCCGTCCACTGGCCTGAGCACGGTGGGCGCTATATTGGGACTGTAGAGAAGTGGAAGGGTTTTGCTGCTAACTCTTTCTCTTAGTCTAATGTGACTGCCCTCTTATTGCAGCAGCCGGAAACCACTTCTGAATGATTCAAAGTTTCACCAATTATAAATTACTGAATAGCAACATTTGATACAGAATTAATTAATTCATTAATTTATATTAGACTAGTCTATTCTATTAGACTCAAATGAATACTATGGTTCATGTAAATAATTTAAATTTTATAGCTATCGGCTAGCAATAAGCTGGATTGAGCTTTCTTGAGACGCCAGATAACAAAATATTTAAAGATTATCGTTGTTCAATGTGGTAGTCTTTGTGTTATACCGTCAAATTTCTCAAATCATGGATTCCTGACCAGAGCATATAAAGCTATAAATTAAGCTGCTACATTCGTGAAATGATTTTGCATTTTAAGTACATCCATAAGATTTTTTGTTTGATATCTTCGATTTTTTTCAGTTGGCCATCACGGAGAGCACGGCCACGGTCATCATGGAGGTCACCAGGAACATCATGGGCATCATTAACCAAGAATGTTTTGAGAATCTATAAAAATTTAGCTTAGCTTATTATCAACTGTTTAAAGTCCAACTGTGCATCGTATAAAGTTGTCTATTAACATTAAATCAAATGTAAATATTTTATTTTCAGAAAACCATAGTCCACTAAAGTCAACACAAGAAAAAGTGTACTTGAGCAACAGCTTTCACATTTGTACGTCAGCTTGTGCCGCTCGCTGGGTATATACAGCCCAGTTACCTAATTAAAGAATGAAAGAAACACCACTAAGCACCTGGAAAAATCGGGCACCTGGAGGGACTAGAATCAGCGGTCTCCTCCTTAACGTGCCGACGCTCTAACTAACTGAGACTGAGCAACAGGTGCTTCATTGGAATGAGCTTTAACCGGGAATTCGAATCCAATGTGTACAACATTCAACGCACAGGTGCATTGCACACTGCAAGTGGAGCTAGATAATTCTCGAGCACCTCACTGCAATAGATATAAAGAACCTAATTAAAGAATGAAAGAAAATTGTACACTACTAAGCACCTGAAAAAATCGTCTATAGCAATTGGAGTAACGTTTCGCTGAAACCAAAACCTTCCCGAAAAATGCTAAACATCTTCTCACAATGACAAATTAAATTTTCCTAGGCTAGTAGGCGTTTTTCTATCTTTATCTTTTAGATTCTATCTTTAAAAGCAACCCGCTTCTCTACCTGGAATAAAACTTGGCAGCGTACACGGTAAGATCCTGCATGGCCTAGAGCATGTCGTCAGATATCTTTGTTAGGCAAATTGCAAAGTATATATCCTACAGCTGCACATGCTGAAATATTCAAAGTTGATCATAGGTTCTTCTCTAAACTTCGGAAACCAAAGTCCTAATCGGTCGTAATCGGACCTAATCATCCGGAACTATGAATTAATGAAATTAGTAAAATCCAAGGTCAAAAACATTTAAAATTAATCAAAAGATTAATTAGTTTGTGAAGAAGACTCTCTGTGCCATGGAATAACAAAGAAGATCAGCAGTCATCGATCTGGAATTCAGTCTCTGAATAATGTCCAAGCAGTAACCGTAGTAAATGTTTGTTTGTTGCCAAACCAGAGTTGTCTAGTACTCGAAATCAAGTAAATTTCATTAGTAGGGTTCAAGGTTTATATTCAACTGGGTCAGAAACTCTAGTCCTAATCATGAATTTAAGTTTAGTTAAGTTTAATTAACACATAATCTATCAACATTAAGTTTAATTAACACATAATCTATCAACATTATTAATCCAAAAGCTGTAAAAGAAAGGGTAATTTGGTCATCAACCCCTAATAACCGGAGTTGTCACTCCCCACGACGTTAAGTAGTGGTTCTTTGGGTAGTCTTAGGAATATTAGCGAGTTGTCACTGCCCACGAAGATAAACATTGATATTTCCGCTAATCCTAAGCGTGTTGATGAGATGTCACTCATAACTTGAGTCAAATATAACCTTTTTCACCGCCTTGGGCGTTTATTATTGACTGAATATGAATTAGCAGGAAGTCAATTACCAAAATATGAAGTCTATAGGCCTAGCAAGCAAAAATTATTTGTGAAATTACCTGAAAAGCAACGATTGGTACTAAAAATGACATATATTGGAAGATGGTTCAATATTACTAAGTGGCTACGTACGTAGTTAAATAGGATATTTTGCGCTTTTCCTCCCCAGCCCTAACTTTTGAGTTTTTTTGACCAATAACTTTGTAATTTGGTGTGGGTGCATACTGGAGGCTGGTGAATTCAAAAATTTAAAAATTTAAAAATTTTTAAAATTTTTAAAAAATTTTAAATTTTTGTTTGGTAAGGGGGGAACCAAGGGGAACCAAAAACTTTTTGAAAAAAATTTTGGTAAAAACATGCATACAGGGGTTTTCTGGGGCGCTGAGCACGAATCTGAAATCCGTTTTTCGATTCAGCTTTTCGTTAGCTCAGTATAAGCTAAAGTTGTAAGCTTAACATGTAAGACTATCCAACTCCCAAAATTAAGAAAGTTACAAGCAAAAATGTTTTAATAAGATTACTTTTTATTTCGTAATCTTATCACTCCAAAAAGGAGTGTTCTAAACTTTTGGTTTTCTTTTGGCCTTGAGTTAAGGCTAACCTTTTCCTTTTTTATTGTCTGGGAGGTTGTCTACCTCCCAGACTACACCTCAGTCAGGTGTTGTTGTCCTCCCTTTCCCCTATCTTCTTCTTAGTGTCCAACAATTGTCCTCACCTGAACTTTTGGCAGAGGACAGGGCCAACAAAGAGGAAAATTTAGTACACCTTTTGCCCAAGTCATGATTAAAGGAGGCCGTTCCCCTTTATTTATAATAAAACTATATTAAAAAGTAACTAGATAGACTTAAGCAGGTATGTATGTAGTATATAATTATGTAGTTTTTAGTTTATGGAGAATTATGCAAATTGCGCAATAATTCGCTAAGGTCGCGAAGTTTAGTAAAATTGTCCCTTTGGTTGCGTTTATGTGTTAAAGAAAATTTCGCAAAGTTTCGCCGAGTTTCAGCACTCAAAATTTATCAAAAATGGGTCAGTTTGGGGGCAATAATTTCCAAATCTCATTAATTTCCACCCCCAACGGCCGGCCAACCCGGCACGCCTTCGAATGACCAATGCTAAAGGTGGCGAGCTTCTAGAAAGTTCCAGAACTTTCTAGAAGCTTTGCCTTAAAAGCGGCAAAGAAAGAAGGCGGCGGCGGCTTAGTCTCGCTAATGACCTTAAAATTTGAACTGATACGAAATTTTAATACTTCAAAAGTTCATTAAAATTTTTAAAGACCTAATTTAAAATTCCGATTCCTACAAATCACAGTTCGGAAACATGGAATTAATATGATTTAATGCTTGAACGGATCCATTTTGCCATTCGTGAGATTTCTCTGGCGCACGTGAAAAAGTGACAACTTTTCTAATTTCCTATATTTAACACATGAAATCTCAACTTTGAGGTGAAATTACTCAATAACCGTAAGACTTACAACTTTAATTTTAAAAACTTGTTAAAATATTCCGTTTAGACAATAAAATATGTAAAAATCAGCGAGATCGGAGAAAGTCGAAAAAATGACCAAAAATGGACCCCCACCTTAACAGCGAACGCTGACCAAATTAGGGGCCATATAGGCTTGTTATGCCTGGCCATGATGAGGACAAAAGCCTTGGATTTAGACGGCCACTTTTGGCCTTATTTTTTTATTGAGGCCTTTGGCCACTTTTCATCTTTTGTGCACTTTTTTGGGGCCTTCGGGCCCATTTTTCTACATTTTTATGAGGCCAATAGGCCAATTTTTTCGGCATCTTTTGGGCCGTGGAGCCCTGATTTTTTACCAGTATTTTGGAAAAGAGGCCAGATTTTAAGTTCCATTTCATGCGTAGGCTTTCCAGCCACTTTTATTTCGTTTTATTTTTTATTATTATTTTATTATTTTAATATAGGGGCAGCTCATGTAAACCCCTCCTGTCTGATGGAGGTTTTGAGAATTGCCCAAGCTTCTGTTTCTTTGGTTTTTTAAATCCGACACTCTCTTACTATCGAGGTTTGCTGACCTCCGCCTATCATTTTCTCATTTGTTTTATTATTATCTTTTGTTGTACTTTTCGGTTAAGCCACGACCGATAATTTTACCATTTTTTATAAGGCCCGTTTGGCCATACATTGAGGCTTTGCGTAGAATTCGGGAATTATTAAGTGGGGACTGGGGACCCAAACCCCTAAGTGTGAGCTAGAGTTGCCGGAGTTGCCGGCCATACTGTTTAAATCAAGGCTGTGTCAAGCCCACAAAATCACTGCTTGTATTTTGTTTTATTTTAGCTTTAGGTCGGTATTAAAATTAATAGGCATTTAAAAAATAAGGTTAATTTTAAAATCCCTTTCTTTTTAAAGCTATCTGTCAATTTTTAACAATTAATTATCAAGCATTTCAAATGAAAATGACCGGCTTCCCCACAAACTAATTTAATTATTGTTAGTAGTTTTGTTTAGTAATGATTGCTTGGCAATCATTACTCACATGGCTTTCTTTCTAAGTTCGAAAGTTCTTCCCAGAAATGTTACAAATTTCTCAAAGTTTTGCGCTAAAAGTCGAGTTTTGGAATCATTAAAAAACTCGCATCAAAACCTTCACAAAGTTTCTCTAAATTGACAGTCAATATTACAAATGCATGTCTAAAATAGTAGCTAAGAATCAGATTAGTAAGTATAATCGAAATTAGACCTAGCTTAATTTGTAGTCATAATCATGTTTCTAGTTAGGTTTAGTTAGATAGTAATCAGCTAAGGAATTGCATGATTGCGTGTGTGTATGTGCATGAAAATATCAATGACATTTGTGAATGTAAGAGTGGTAGATTGTGAGAAATTATGTGAATTTAGGTGAATTTGTGTGACTCTGATTGTGTGTATTAACTCACGTAAACTCCATCCGTTTGACAAGGATTGTGAGCTCTGCCAAAGTGAACAATACTCAGATAATAAGCAGGAATGAGGTGTACTTGTGGTTTGTGTGAGTAAAGGTATCCAAGTTGATATGAGTATATTCTAGTTTAGATGTTGCACAAGTGTAGTATAAATAATTATTAGGTAGTTTGAATGTTGTGTAAATAATACGTAATTCAGTATTAGTTTGCCCAAGATATATGTGAATATTACGAGTTATATGATGTAATTGACAATAATAATCGAGAAAATGACTGTTCGAACGTGTAACGATTACCTGTGCGCGTGGTATGTATGAAACACCAAAATTACACTAAGAGTCATGTAGTACGCAGGAAAATAATTATTGGTAACGTAGTTGAAGTAGGCAAGTCTGGGATGTATGTCAGAAGGCCCGTGAATGCATGGTTACGTAGGACATTTAGGTTTAGGTTCAGTACAGCAAATATGCAAATGAGGTTTGGATCATAGAACCTGGAACCCGAAGTTCGATATTTGCTAATAACAGAGGTTCTACGTTCAATTCTTGTGTTTCCATCAAATTCGCGTGTTAGCCACTTTCTAATACGTGCTAAAAGCATGAAGTTGTTGCCTTCCTTCCAGGACCCAGAAAACAAGAGGTCCTGAATTCGATTATGTTCAACAAATTGATGTTTCTCTTTCTAATTGAGATAATGGGTGTCTATATGCTTTTGAAAGGCACAAAACTGTATTAATATCTGTTGCCAATCGAGGACTGGCAACTCTGGCAAACTGTTATACTGTTTGCCGATAATCATTGAACTGTATTGTAGTTTGCATCGCCTATTGTCTGTAGCTTTATTCGTACCATACACATCATTATTATTATTATCACGCATGGGCAATGCCTGCGCATTAGAAATTTATCTCGTGCAACGAAATTTCTAACTCGAGCAGCAAATTCGCTCAGTACAATTTTTACCATCGCGCAACAAAGCGCATCAAAATTTTGTCCCGCGCAACAGAATTTTTATCGCGCGCAGCAAACGTTTTACCACCGAGCAACAAAAGAGCATTAGAAGTTTATCCCGTGCAACGAAATTTCTAACTCGAGCAGCAAATTCGCTCAGTACAATTTTTACCCCCGTCCAACAAAGAGCATCAAAACTTTATCCCGCGCAACAGAATATTCATCGCCGCGCAACAAAATCTTTACTCCCACGCATCAAAGTGCATTAAAATGTTTTCCCGCACAACCAAAGTTTTACCCCGCGCAACAGAATTCTCACCCAACAAAGTGCATTAATGTTTTAAGCCGCGTATCCAAATTTTCATCCCACGCATAAAAATTTTATCCTGTGCAACAAAATCATTTAAAAATTTCTTGGTAGGCTTCGCCTTTGGCGTGTTTCCATTACATTTATTTAAAACGTTTCGCGCCTGCCACGTGTTGACCATTATATACATTCTCTTAGAAAATTGGTCATCTGCCCGTTTTTGTTTATATTTCCTTATAAATTTTCGCGCCTCCAGCGCGCTTTCCATTATTTTTTTATTTTTTAAATTAAACCCGAGTAAATCACGCTGGGTTAGTATTGGGTTTTAGTTTATTACAGCAGCGTTATTTTCTCCGCGGCCGCCCAACCCCGATGCCGCGTCCACATACAACCATGTATTACATCTACCACGGAAAAGCTGGTGCTTGCAAGCGGCCAAGCCGTGGTAGGGTTAGTAGACATTTATATATACGTACGTATGTATAAAAAGTATTATACATACATAGTATATATAATTACACAGACGCTGGAAGTTAGGTGGCCATGGAATTTGAGTCACAGTCAACGCAAGAATTTTGAAATTACAAAGTCAAGTGATTTTACTCTGATACAAAAGTTTGGCATGCAAGGGACTATTGTCCCTGTAGTGCACGCCCCCGCATAAACTTTTGAAGCTGCGGTTCAAATTTCAACAACTTTTGCTTAAAACACTTAAATGGGATGAAGCGATCTCTTCTGGAAGATAATTCCAGACAGTAGAAACTCTATAAAAAACGAGTTACCAGTATGTGACTTTCTGAAAACCTTAGGTCGAATAGACAGGCTATGTTTGCCCCTCGTTCCAACGTCAACAGAATAAGTAAAGCATTCGTTAAAGCTACAATCAAAGGTATTATATATAACATTATGCATCAAATGTAAATCAAACAATAGACTTTTCTAGAATAGAAAAGAAAAATAGAAATAGAACATAGAAATAGAACATTTCAAGAGACTGCAGGCCACAAGCTACAAGACGTTGCTGGTAGCTTAGGGCCGACAAGCCATTTAAACGTTTCGTAAAGGCTCTCTGCACACTCTCAATATCGCCTATATCTTTCAAAAGTGATGGAGACCAAATCTCTGTACAATATTCAAGAAGTGGCCTTACATAGGTCACAAATACTTTTACTAAGATTTCCGTATTTTTTGTATGAAAACTGTTGAAAATAATACCGAGGCGTTGATTTGCTTTCGCTTTTAGCTGACTAATATGCTTTGTAAATGTCAAATCATTTGAAATCATTATTCCCAAATCTCGAATACAGTCTACGGCTCTTAAGTTTTCACCAGCTAAACTATAAAGTCTATGCTCATTCCTAAAACCCATATGCAGTACAGCACATTTTGCAATAGTAACATTCAACATTCATCTATTTTAGTTAACAAATTCTGTGGAAGATCGTTAATAAAGACTAAAAACAAAATTTGTCCTAGCACTGACCCCTGCGGCACTCCGCTTGTTACGGGTTTCCAACTAGAGAAAGAATTTGATATTTTCACCCTTTGTTTTCGATTTGACAAGAAGGCATTAATCCATTTCAAAACTCTCTCCCGAAAATCATAAGCCTCCAGTTTACGTAGTAAGTCTGAATGCGATACTATGTCAAAAGCCCTCATTAGGTCAATGTATACAATATCGACACTATCACCATTATCCCAAGCCTCATACCAACTATGTATACAATCCAATAATTGCGTCAAAGTTGATCTATTCTTTAGAAATCCATGTTGGCACTGTGATATTAAATTTTGACTTTTCAAATGGTTTACAAAGAAAGGTTTCAAGACTCTCTCCATTGCCCTACAGCAAACCGCAGTCAGACTGACTGGTCTATAGTTTCTTGGGTCTGTCGTGCCACCCTTTTTATAAATAGGGTAAATATCCGCTTTCAGCCAATCCGTAGGCACCGAGCCAGTCACCAGCGATTCTTTGAATATTTTAGTAAGAGGATATGCTAAAGAAAATGCTAAATTTTTTTTACAAAAATGCTTGGAATACCACCAGGTCCAGCTGACAATTTTGGCGCCAAATCTTTTAGCACTTTATAAACGTTAAACGTCAAATTTGTCGAAAACACAATCGTATATCGAATTTTCATCACTAGTCCTAATTTCAACAAGAGGAATTACATTTATTCTAAAATTTTTGGACATGTGGTGTGTTTTCTTTTTCATTTCCTTTGAAACTTTTCGAGCCATCGGCGCATTTTGTTTTTTATACATTTCATTCAAAAAAATTTGCGCCAGCGGCGCATTCTCCTTTAGCTTAAAAGTTGAGTTGAGTTCGCAGTCGAACGCATAAAAATACGTAGTCAAAAAATACGCAATCGGCAATTGGCATCAGGGTTGGGCGAAACCGAGACTTTACCGAGACCGAGACTGGCCAAGCCTCGGCATTTGGGCGAGACGGAGACCAGCAATTTCAGGCTACTTATTTTCTTCTAGTTTTTGAGGCTTAGGGCCAGTATAGCGACATTAACACATAAAAAACGGCTTCCTCACCTCGTTAGTTAGTTTTCATAACATTGATTTAAATTATTTCTGAAAAATAATGGTTTCAAAAATTTCCGGTCTCGGTCCAAAACGGAGAATTTTCGATGGGCGAGACCGACACCGAGACTGGCCAACTCTCGGCTTTTCAGCGAGACCGAGACTCCCAACCCGGATTGGCATTTCAAGACTGCTCTCAATTAATTTCTTGAAACAATTTAACGTAGTTTGGGCTCTGGCTTATTCTAAGGCTATCGCCCCTAGGCCCTCCAGGGCTCATCCTGTAAGAGGTCGCCCCCGTCGCGATTCGTAGGTATGAAAAATTAAGGATAAAAATAGAAAAAAGGCAAAACCCCAAATACTTTCCTACTTCTTTAAATTTCGTGCTATATACTAAAAACCAAAGAATTTTCTAATTTTTATCGGAATATTTATATGTTGCGTTTATGAAGAAAAATCCTGAAATGAATCCGATTTTTCGGAGAATATTGCTGGTTTTGCTTTAAAAAACTTTCTCGGTTCTTCAAAGTGAAAGGAATTAAAGTTCCGTAGACAGTTTTTATTGCAAAAACAAAAAATTTCATCAGCTGGGGGTATCTGCCCCACAGATCCCCGTTGCAAACCTTTTGCCACCACCCGCTTTATAATTTTTTACGGCCCTTTTTACGACAGGCCCTCTTTATTGTTCCATTCTACATTGGTCGTTCTATCTGCAGTTGCTTGCTTATATATTTTAGTTACATGCTCTGATTATATGTTCTAAAAACGGAGTTTGGTCAAGTCAACCCTCGAGCAAAATTCTCCTTAAGCTATATCGCACATTGAATTCATGCTGCCGCCGCTTCCTTCATAATTTATTTTTCTAGATAGATATTGAATTTGTGCAAAAAATGGATTATTTTGTTTTTGCTGTTTTTACTCCATTCTTTTCCTAATGTTTCCAAGCTGGATCTGTTTTTCATACTGATTTCTGCCAAACCATAAAGTTGCACCAGCAGTTTGTTTAAAATCCCAATTGTATGCCTGAGCCAAGCATCTGAGTGTTTCCACTAAGGATTTTCCCATCGCCTTGAGGGTTGTATCAGACAAATCAGATGTTCTATCAACTCTTAAAATCGGAGTGAATTATAACTGCATTCATAAAATTCCCTTGCTATTTAAGTAAAAGCAGAGAATTAAAATTTTAGCATTTTTTGCGAGATGCATCAAAATCTTAGAGGATTGCGTAAAAGCTAGCAAATCATTCCGACAAAGGGGCTTGAAAGATGCGTGAGTAAAACAGAGCTTTGTAAAAACTACAGTCGACACATATCGTGAAAATTTAGAAATTTCATCCCCCGCGCAGTGAGCTCGAAGGCTGTGCAGGCTAGAGCCAAGTTCATTGCCCATGTATGATCATTATTAGAACTTATTCCATTATTGTTATTAATAAACTGCAGTGCCTTGTAATCAGACTCGTGAATTAAGGCACCAGATCCTGATCAAGACATTGGAGCCGGTGTCGTATACTTTTTTGTCACCTATGCTAAAATGTCACCAAAGCTAACTTTTCACAGAAAAGATACGTTTCTTTTCCAATCTCGTTATTTTTAATGGCATTGGATAGCTCTTTCTGAGGCGATTATTTTCATATAAAATAATGTGGTAATTAAGCTAATTAAAGCTTCTAATTATCACTTAAAATTAACATAGGAAATTTTCAAATTTTAAGGGAAACCTATCATGTTGTATATCTTCGAAAGCTCTTGACGAGGCTGATTCAATGGTAAAGGAAGTAAGGCGATTAGTTAAGCTGACCGACACTTTAGCCGCAAAAACCAGTTTTGGTAACATATGGAGCTATTACATATAGCCAATCCAATTAATCGGCTTACTTGCTTCACCATTGAATCCGCCTCATCAAGAGCTTTCGAATGATATACAACATGATAGGATTCCCTTAAAATTTGAAAATTTCCTATGTTAATTTTAAGTGATGATTAGCAGCTATAATTAGCTTAATTACCACACTATTTTATATGAAAATAATCGCCTCTGCAAGAGCTATCCAATGCCATTAAAAATAACGAGATTGGAAAAGAAACGGACCTTTTCTGTGAAATGCTAGCTTTGGTGACATTTTAGCATAGGTGACAAAATAATGTACGACACGGGATTCGACCCCTGAACAAGTAAGTGATCACAGCTGGACCCGTGATCTCTACCAAGGAGCCCTCATTGCCAACTGGTCTTGATTTGTCAATCAAGATCTATCTAACAGAGTTCATTGTCACCGAACTGATCATCCTCTGGAAAGCAAGTGTCGCCCCCGCTTCCTGTTCTTTTCAATTGCACCCCTGCCATCTCAAACGAACTCACGACAAGGACCCCTATCCAGGTTGACCGCAAGGAATCCTCAATTTTGGACACACCACCTTTTGAGTATCCAGTGCCTACGTTTACTGTTCCCGGTAAACGTGCCGACCTTCCGTGTACTCGAAGCGGTTGTCATTGTCACCCAGAGTCAAAGTCCTGTCGGACCAATGTAATCAGCAGAATCTAATTGGAGCTAAAGCCGGATTTTAATAGCTTCATTATACATTACGCTGTAAGACTTTACATGAAACCAAAGGCTTCGACGCGAGTATGGAAAGGCCTGAATACGTGAATGCGTGAATCCGCTACAATAGGTCTTAAGCGGCTACAACGGCATGTTACAATCTGAGGCGTCGATGCGCCTCTCTATGCGTTCGCGACTAATGAAGGTGCATTGAAGCTGCATTCATAGTCCCTGTAGCAGGCAGACGCGCGTAGACGCGCGCAAGTAAGCGCCAGTATGCGTTATCAAACTATGACTGCACCTTGAAGGCACTGTCGAGACTGCTCGGTACGCTTTTGACAGTCCCGAGTCGTTTTGGGTCAATTACTACTTACTGTAATCGGATGTTAAATAATGTATTTTGCAACAGGAACGGTGTATACACAGTTTATCTTTGCAAATGTAAAGCTTGTTTATTGCAATGCAATTAGCGTGCAGACTGCAGTGCAAAAGAAAATCAACCACAGGCAGGCAATAGACAATTAGTAGGCATAGATGTGCAGTTGTTATATTGTTTTGTATAGATGTATAATGTCGCATAGGTGTTGCTTCTGAACAAGTTAGGGATCGGCATAGTCACACAACGATTACTGCCGCAAGCTGCGATTGCGAACGACTGGCTTATTTTTAGGCTAGTACTCATCCTCCTCATCATAGGCGATTATGGCGGGGGGGGGGGGTAACCCCCCCAGCCATTTTTTCAAACTCCCCCCAGAAATTTTTGTGGTGCCTCCCCCCCCCCCAAACGGGGGGGGGGGGGGGGTAGTCGCGCCGAAGGCGCGAAAAAATTGGCCACAAAAATTGGGACATTTTGTAGGGCATATTTTGCAAAATTTTGGCAATCTAGTTTTCGAAGTTTCAGAACACTGTTCAATGTTAAAATTACTAATGATTTCATGTTTTTTGGCATTGCTTAATGGCTGAAAATGCGATTTTTAGCTTAAAATAGAAAAATTTTTTGGGGGAGGTTTGGGGGAGATGGTGGGGGGGGGGGGGGTCTAAAAGGGGCGGCCCCCCCCAAAATTCCGGGGAGGGGGCCCCCCCAACCCAAATCCCCGTTACACCTATGCTCCTCATCCATCATAGCCATAGGTGTACCTGGGGGGGTGGGGGGGGAACCCGCCCCCCCACATGGAAAAGTGGCGCCCCCACCCGCGGAATTTTGAGGCAGACCCCACCCCCAAATGGCCAAATCCCAGACCCCACCCCACCCACCCAAATTTGCCAGACCCCACCCTCAAAATTTTGAAAATTTTGCCTCAAAATTAGTAAAAATTCGAAATTTTTGGAAAAATTCGAAATTTTTGCAAAAAATCCAAGTTTTTTCGAACAAATGAGCAAAAATGAAGAAATATTGTTGATTTTTAGTTGGAAATAACGCTTTTTTAGCAAATTTGCGAATTTTTTCTAAATTTTTGACCAAAAATTTTTTAACCCCCCCCCCCAAAGTCGATTTTTCCGGACCCCACCCCGGCTCAAAACGACTGACCCCCCCTACCCTAATTTCGGCTACCCCCCCCCCCCCCCAACGTCTTCTCAAGGTACACCTATGATCATAGCTTCCCTGGAACTTTGGGTCTTGGGGGGGGGGGGTGAATCTTGGAAGGTTGGTGGTCGATCCCAGAAATATGATGGGGGCAGGGGCGTATCCAGGATTTTGAAAAGGAGGGGGTTTTGACAAAAATGTGAGCTTTTTGTAATGGAGTATTCATAAAGGTTAACCCAAAAGGAGGGGGTTTCAACCATAGGTGTAAGGTGGGGGGGGGGTTGGGGGGGGTAGCCCCCCCAAGCCTTTTTTCAACCCTCCCCCCAAAACTTTTTGGGGGGGGACGTCCCCCCCCCCCCCAACTGGGGGGGGGGTAGTCGCGCCGCAGGCGCGAAAAATGGCCTAAAATTGGGTATTTTTAGGGTAAATTTTGAAAAAATTTTCAAAAATGTCCAAATTTTTGGCTTAAACTGTTTATTATTATGAGAAATACACGTTTTTAACTGTATTATGGATCTTATGACTCAATATTGTCCTTATTTTGGACTTGGAAACATGTTGGCAATCAAGTTTTTAGTTTAAAACCACTGTCTAATGTTAAAATTACTTTATGGTTAGATGTTTTTTATCATTAGAAACGGCTGAAAATGCAATTTTTGGCATAAAAAATGAAAAATTTTTTTGGGGGAGGGTTGGGGGGGGGGTCCTGGGGGGGGGGTTGGGGGGGGTCGCCAGAGGGGGCCCCCCCCAGAAAATGTTGGGGGGGGAGCCTCCCCCCCCCCAAATCTCCGTTACACCTATGGTTTCAACCCCCAAAACCCTCCCCCTGGATACGCCCATGGATGGGGGGTACCCCCCCCCCCAACCCCCGCCCGCCCCGCCCAGATTTCGGACCTCAGAAATTTCAAAAAATGGCCAAAAACGCAAAATTTTAGGTAATTAGCCATTTTTCCTTCAAAATAAGGCCTGTTTTTAACGTTTTAGGCGTTTTTTGCACCGTCTTAAAGCGATTTTAAGTCAAAATTTTCCAAAAATGACCACTTTGTGTCAAAAATTAGCTAACTTTTTCTGTCCAAAAATCGCTGGGGGGGGGTTGGGGGTTGGGGCATACGTAGGTGTAATTTGGGGGGGGGGGGGGTTGGGAGGGATAACCATAGGTGTACCAGGCTACAGTTTACCCCCTGTGAGACCCCCCCACGGAGAGGCCAGACCCCCTGGCTTATCCCTAGTGGGGGGTGGGGGGCCCCCCCCCATTCGGCGACCCCCCCCCCCCCCATTCGAGGAGCCCCCCCCCCATGAAAAGCCCCCCCCCCCATAAATCCCGACCTCCCCCCCCCATAACCCCAAAAATTCCCAAATTTTACCATTTTTACCTTAAATTTTCAAAAAAATTTTCCGGCTTCGCCGGATTTTTGACTAAATTTTCGCTATTTTAGCGTAAAAAACACATAGAATAAGTCATTTTTAGCGATTTTTAGCAGTTTGAACACAAAAAACCCACAAAAATTATAAAAAATTTTAAAAAAATATGCCCCCCCTCCCCATTTTGGGTGTGCCCCCCCATCGATGGGGGGGGGCCCCCATGAAGCCCCCCCCCCATAAAAAATTGCCAAGGGATAAGCCAGACCCCCCACCTCATAAGCAATACGTAACTGAACGAAGTAC
>JASAND010027192.1:0-13845 GCA_030248195.1 Trissonchulus latispiculum
ATCAAAACAAAGGATTATCAATTATCAACATTATCAATTAAGAAACATTCAAGTTTGTATAATTCTACAGGCTTCAGATTGCTAAAAAGACAGAGTGGAGTAGGTCAGCTTATAAAATCGCGAAGATATAGCTTATAGTCTATAAGTTGAAAAGGTGGTTCTTTTAACAGAACTTCAGACACAATCGCTGATCTTTCAGGCTAGCCACAATCGCATTGTTTTACGGTCGAGGTTTGAATTTATAAAATCTATCAAAGAATCCCCGACAAAAATGACTTTCAGCTCAGAAATACCCGTATGTCCCGTTCATTACACGCTATTGTAAAATATATTCGAAAGAGCCAGTTCTGATAGCTAAACAATAACTATGTAATCTTTCTACCGTGAAGGTTATGTGGATCTCTGACACTGACACTGACTCTGACATCTGACACTAAGTTATAATGTTATTATACTCGCAGCAGGTCTATACTTACGGTAAATATGCTCAATATCTGCATTTCTTGCACAAAGCTCTTGCTTGTTATTCCTGCTCCTGCTGGAGCAGGAATGTATAAAATGGAAACTTGTATGTTTAGTGTAGTGTGAGTCATTTCTCCATTCAGAAGCCCTATCTTCAACACAGGGCTAGCTTAGGTCAGATTTTTTTGCATTCGGATTATGCATATTAGGTTTAGAACCTATTTAAGCAGCAGAACTGAAAGTCGACGCGCAGTCTTCGGCTGTCAGCAATCTAAACGGTTGCAGATTTTTGAGCACCAGTGTTAGCTTGGGAGCTATACATCGGTGCATTAGGGAATGAGATTAGGTACTCGCTTGCGCTGGACATCACAAGTTCAGTCCGACATGGCAAGCATAGGCCTGCTCTCTCTGTTGAGTAGAGTTGTGCCGTTAAGAAATTTCCCGGGCCGGGCCCGGGCCCGGGCCTGCTGAACCGACTGGGCCGGGCCTCGGGCCGGGCCGAGCCCGGGCCCGGAGGCTCGATTCAAGGCTCGGTAGGCCCGGCGGACCCGGCGGCCCGGTGTAGGGGCCCGGTCGGCCCGGTGAAAGCCCGGCATACAAAAAACAGTGTCAAACAATAGCTAGTGCTATTTATTACAACTTGGACAACTCCTGGAAGCTTAAATTTGACTTTCTTATGCAGAGAATTTGAAAAAAATTATGAAATTTGCACAACAAAAATTTGACCGGGCCTCATCGGGCCCGACCGGGCCTGGCCGGGCCTCCAAGGCCCGGCAGGCCCGGTAGGCCCGGCTCGGGCCGGGCCTCCGCGGCGGACCGGTCCCGGGCCCGGGCCGGGCCTACCGATCCACAACCGGGCCCGGGCCGGCCCGGTGCAGGCCCGGCCCGGGCCCGGCCCGGAGCCCGAGGCCCGATTCAAGGCCCGGGCACAACTCTACTGTTGAGGGAAGTCAAGGAAATTGTAAACTAAACCTGGAGCATCCAACGCTTTAAAGGAGCTTCCAACAAAACCAATTTCGGATTTGAATAAAGAAAAGGTTTACAAAGGAATACTGCCCCTTTCGGGGCCTACTTGTTTAGTGTATTTTAGGTTTCTCGTCCAGGGAAAAATTCCCTTTCAGTGGAGGAAGATTCCGTTCGACCGACAGACGCAGCGGAAAGAAACAGGTTGAACAAACTTGACCCGTACGGTCATGGAAAGCTAGAAGTTGAGGAATATATTCAGAAGCATTCAAACACCGTACGTCTTTGCTACAATAAATAATAATATCTTACCGTATTTCTGATATTGTTCACATCAGGCATGCGATGGAGGTGGCTTTGGGAAAGTTGAATACGGCGCCGTCCTGAAATACCGGATTTTCCGGTTGTTTGCACAAAAATTTCGAAAAATCCCAGTTTCCGGGGAAGAGCGATTTAATGAGGCGACGTTACGTCTGCCTTCTGTGAGATAATATTTGTATTAGTTGAGGGTATGTTTGAGTGAAATTAATGTAAAAATTTTAATTTATAAGTGAAATATGTTGTGTGTAAAGTTGTTTGAAAATTAGGGTCTGGGTAAAATCCGGCCCCGGATCCGGCCCCACTATGTAGTTTTGCTCTGCACGCATTTTTGTGGGTCACTCCCATTGTGAAGCATATAGGTTTATTTTAGTAAATGTGGTCTCTTTTAGACCATTAGGGCGTTGTTTTCTTTGGGTTTTTGTATTAGAATTGTGTACTCGGTAGGTAAGGAATTTTTCTGAGTTGTTTTGGAAAGGTCGGTTAGATATTTAGGTGTGTATTTTCAGCAAAATTTCGGGGTATTTATTTTGTACATTGAGTCTTTGCTCTTCATCGGCTGTTTTATTTCGTTCGGTAGGAGCTTAGGTCTCTGGCGAGGTTCGCTTAGGTCGTTCTAGAACACACATACACATGTCCTCCAGGTCGATGTTTCCATGTGCGCAATTTCCCTCTCGTAGTTTGGTTGGTCATTGCACTTCCAACATTTCAGCAACCCTTTAAAATTCCAGGGGTGCATTTCACAAAGGGCTTGTAAGCTTCCGAGCTTGGAAAATTTGGTGTTTACGAGCTCTGAAACTTACAAGTGTTTCACAAAAATTAATTTATTTTACGAGCTCGTAAAACCGGCTTGTAACTTCCAAGTGGTATGGAGCACTTGGAAATGTTACAAATAGTGTTATTTGACGCCGCATTCTACTCAAATTGCAATCACTTTGTGCTTACTGCATTTTTAAACTAAGCAAATAACTTAAAACCAACTAACTTAACTAAAAATTAAGCTTTTATATTTTTAAAAATCATAATTGAAAAACTATTAGTTCATACTTTTGTTGATTTTTAGTGTTGCTTCAGTCTGAAAGCTTTAAGATTGAGACTTTTTACTGAAAACTTTCATTCAACGCAAATTAAACTTTCATAACGTGATCATTTTGTTTTTAATTTAAGTTTCATTCGTTTTCGATTTATCCGAAAGTGCAGAAAATATAAACATTATAACCGCTTCAAACCTCCGTTGACTAAAGCTTCTTTCTCATTAGCCTATAATTCTAACTACGAGGACGTTTTGCCTGAGGATCGCAAGAAGACATAACTCGAAAACAAACGCAGATAACAACCCAAAATGCAAAACATAGAGTACAAGGTTTTTTCCAAGAAAGAATTTAAGAGAAACTTCCGAGATACTTAGTAATACACTTTACAAGCAGCTTGGAGATTGTTTGGAAGCTGCTTATATGTTGGCATTTCCGAGCTTGTAACTTTAGTTAATAAGAAATCTTTGTGAAACGCACCACAGGTTTATGGTTCCCTTCCCCCACCTTGCAAACCTTCCCAAGGACACGTATGGTCTCGACATTATGAAATGATTTTAGAACACAGAAATACGATCCTTTCCCTGTTCAGTACTACAGTCCTACATAGTTTTCCTTTACTACATTCGACTCAGATCAGAAAATGCAAAGATTTCGATTCCCGAAAAGACACTGGACACTTAGAAAAAATGCTGCAGCGAGACCCGACAAGAAATTATTTTAATAAGAGCATAAATGGTGCAAAAAGGTGTGGAATATTTGTCTGGAATTGATGACTGATTACTTTGTTTTTACTTGCCATGGCATTGCACCGTGACAAATTAATTTCTATTTCAGGGTAAAGGCGTTCCCTTTCTGTTTCTGCGATTACCTGATGTTCTTGGACCACGCGACACCACAGGTCGTTGGTGGGAATATCAGCTCTGGATCCAGTACTCGACCATTCTCAATGTCCCCATTCCGATTTCTCCACGATTTCGGGTTACATCCACCAGTTATGTCTATGTGAAAGATGTTGCCAGGCTCATTTCCACAATTATTTCTGACAGTGACTTATCTAGTGTTCGAAATCAGGTTCAGCTAGTTTTTTTTAAATTTGTTTTTAGATTTCTAGTAACGTTTGGATTGAAATTTGAAATTAGACAATTCGAAGATTAATTCGAAGAAATGTTGCACTTACGAATTAGATAATTCTTGATAGAGGGATGCTGGCCCAAATGCGACAAGTTGCATAATATCTTGAGCGTGAGTGTGCTGAAGGAGGATCACTTTCTTCGCTTTCATAAGATGAAACTATTCAGGCCTTTGCATACATACATGCGAACAAATAACCAAAAGTAGCGTTTTTGTACCTAGCTTTCCTACCTACATCGTAAGCTTAGCTTCCTTTTTAGATTTTCAATATTGGATATGATAAACCTAGAAGCCTTAGAGAATTGTTGTCTGGCATTGCTCAAGCTATCAATGCTCCGCTGCCAACATTTGATTTAGAATCAGTGGAAGATCCACTGTTAATTGGTGGAAATTTTACCTTGCCCAGCGTACAGCGTGGACCAATCAATGTTTCAAAAGTATGTAATTCAGCAGTTAAACTGAATTTGCAAATTTTGTAAGGAAAAAGGTAGTTATTCACTTTTTTAAAAATAATCAAAGCCATCAGATTATATTGTGTCGTGACCTCAGCAGACAGACATTTGTTGGTGTTTGCAAAACACAGACATTAACTTAATACCCGTTGCGTACCTATAGTAATTCTTGGAAAAGTTGCAAACATAGAGCTCCTTTGAGATCTGTTTAGGACATCTGTGATGCTGAGAGACTAGGGTTTAGGATGTCAGAAGATCATATGTGATCTTGCTGTTCCCACTAACTTCCAAGCTAAACTAACTAAAGTCTGACCAAAAAAGTAGAAGGCCAAACGGTTTTCTTTATATCTCAAGAGCGCTTCAAGATAGCTAGCATAAAGCATACATTTTCTGAACCGGAATGATGAGAGCTTTGTTTTCGTGAAACATTTTGTGAGATATCCCATGCGATTTCAAAGGGTGTCCTTACTAATCCAATAAAATGACTGTTATTGTAATATATGCAATGCACATACTTTCCAACAGCAGTTACTGATCGTGTGCGACTTTAACTCTAGCTTAATAGCTAAGCTAATGCAAATAATTTCATTTTGGCAAACACCAGCACAGCACCTCGTTGCAATCAATTCTCCTAATTATTTCCAATTTAACAGTTATCTTATCGTTGATTTCATGTCTCATAGTTTATGTATCTCTCAACTTAATCCGCAAGGACAAAGCTAAAGTGTGACCAAAAAAGTAGAAATCGTTTTCTTTATTTCTCAAGTCAAGAGCACTTCAAGATAGCTACCATAAAGTATACATTTTCTGAACCGGAATGATGAGATCTTTCTTTCGAGAAAATTTTTTTGAAATTTCCATGCGAGTTCAATGGCTGCCACTTTTATATGCCCAGAAAGATTGGTACAAGCTACTTCCACGTGCTTTTCAGGAAACTTTCTCCTTGTCCGAAAGTTCTACACACCAAATTTCAGCTTTTTTGGTTAAAAATTGCGTGAGTTATATATTCCATTTTTTGATTTTCAAAATCTTTTGATCTTTGCCGCTTTTCGACTTTGACTCGTTATTACTGGCGACTCGCTCAACGGAAAAATTTTTCGATTAGATTTTCAGGACTGCCTAGGCGTGATACTAGAATTTGAAAATAGATTTTTTCAAAAATACCAATCGTTTACCTAAAATTTCGGCAAAGCAAATGTAGCAAAAGTGAGTAAAAATAGCATAATGATAAAGTTCAATCTGAGCTGAATCCAATGATATAAAGCATTCGTGGATACGACTTAATATATTGCGCCAACAATGAAGTTTTAAACAATTTCACTTATTTCAGCTGGATTTTGCTAGTTTACTTGCCTCAGGTTCAGGGAAATCAAGGTGGCAACATCAAAAGGAGTCAAAAACCAGCAGAAATAGGGGAATTGTTTAAAATTCATTGTGGCCGCAATATAAGTAAAGAAAGATTTGGTATTTTTCGAAAACATCGACTTTCAAATTTTGAAATATCACTTATATCAGGTGAAAGCGGACGCCTAGGCGGTCCTGAAAATCTAATCGAAAAATTTTTCTGTTGAGCGAGTCGCCAGTAATAACCAGTCAAAATCGAAAGCGTTAAAGATCAAAGGATTTTGAAAATCTGAAAAATGAAATAACTCACGCAATTTTTAACCAAAAAAGATGAAATTTGGTTTGTAGGACTTTCGGGTAAATGGGAAATTTTCCTGAAGAACGCGTGATAGTAGCCTGTACCGATCGTTCTGGGCATATAAAAGCGGCACCCTTTGAAATCGCATGGGAAATTTCAAAAACAATTTTCCCGAAAAGAAAGATCTCTATTCCGGTTCAGAAAATGTATTCTTTATGGTAGATATTTTGAAGCGCTCTTTTAACGAAAACGATTTTGCTTTCTACTTTTTTGGTCAGACTTTAGCTTTCTCCTTGCGGATTAAGTTGAGTGCTACATAAACTAAAGTCTGACCAAAAAATGTAGAAAGCGAAATTGTTTTCTTTATATCTCAAAAACGCTTCAAGATAGCTACCACAAAGTATATATTTTCTGAATCGGACTGATGAGATCTTTGTTTTCGTGAAAAAATTTTTTTGAAATTTCCCGTGCGATTTCAAAGGGCGCCGCTTTTATATGTACAGAAGGATTGGTACATGGTACTGCCGCGATTTTTTCACGAAACTTTTCCCAGTGTATGAAAGTGCTACACATAAAATTTCAACTTTTTTGGCTAAAAATTGCGTGAGTTATTCAATTTTTTAGATTTTCAAAATCCTTTGATCTTTGCCGCTTTTTCGACTTTGACTGGCTATTACTCGTGACTCGCTCAACGGAAAAATTTTTCGATTAGATTTTCAGGACCGCCTAATCGTCCGCTTTCACCTGATATATGTGAGATTTCACATTTTGAAAGTCAATTTTTCGAAAAATACCACTTTTTGACCCAAAATTTCGACATAGCGAGTCTAGCAAAAGTTAGTAAAAATTACATAATCATAAAGTTCAATCTAAGCTGAATCCAACGATATAAAGTTTTTGTGGCTACGACTTATATTGCGTCCGCAATGAATTTTTAAACAATTTCCCTTTTTCAGCTGGTTTTTGGCTCCCTTTGATGTTGCCGCCTTGATTTGCCTGAACCAGTGTAAACTAGCAAAAACCAGCTGAAAAAGGGAAATTGTTTAAAAATTCATTGCGGAAGAAATATAAGTCGTAGCCACAAAAACTTTATATCGTTGGATTCAGCTTAGATTGAAATTTATGATTATGTAATTTTTACTCACTTTTGCTAGACTCGCTATGTCGAAATTTTGGGTCAAAAAGTAATATTTTTCGAAAAAATCTACTTTCAAAATGTGAAATCTCACATATATCAGGTGAAAGCGGACGCCTAGGCGGTCCTGAAAATCTAATCGAAAAATTTTTCCGTTGAGCGAGTCACGAGTAATAGCCAGTCAAAGTCGAAAAAGCGGCAAAGATCAAAGGTTTTGAAAATCTAAAAAATTGAATAACTCACGCAATTTTTAGCCAAAAAAGTTGAAATTTGGTGTGTAGCACTTTCGTACAAGGGGAAACTTTTCGTGAAAAAATCGGGGCAGTACCATGTACCAATCCTTCTGTACATATAAAAGCGGCGCCCTTTGAAATCGCACGGGAAATTTCAAAAAAATTTTTTGACGAAAAGAAAGATCTCATCAGTCCGGTTCAGAAAATATATACTTTGTGGCAGCTATCTTGAAGCGTTTTTGAGATATAAAGAAAACAATTTCGCTTTCTACATTTTTTGGTCAGACTTTAGGAGAAAGTGTTTGCCAAAATGAAATGATTTGCATTAGCTTAGCTAGCTTCTTTATGCAATAGCTAGCTAAGCTAGAGTTAAAGTCTCATACGATCAGTAACTACATAAATACTGGTGGAAAGTGTGTGCATTGCATTTACAATAACAACAGTCATTTTATTGGATTAGTAAACAAACTTGAACAAGTAGTGCCCAAAAAGGGCAAGATTCGGATCAAGTAAACAATCCCCCCCCCAAATTCTCAAGTAAACTATCTCCCCCCCAACGCTATAAATCTTTCGGGGCTTAACCATTTTAGCTCAAATTTTGTGTGGATGCATTCCAACACATGTCTGATTGCTTGGTAATGAAATTTTAAAATTTTAAAAAATTTAAATTTTTAAGTTTTTTAAGGGGGGACCAAGGAGAATCAAAAAATTTTTTGTCGTCAATTTTGCTGAAACATTGTATATAGGGGTTTTCTGGGTCGTAGAACACGAATCTGAAGTTAGTTTTTCGATTCAGCTTTTTGTTAGCTCAGTATAAGCTAAAGTAGTAAGCTTAAGATGTAAGCTTATGCTGATCTAACAAAAGCTGAATCCGACTTCCAGATTCGTGTTCAACGACCCCAAAACCTATATACAATGTTTCAGCAAATTGACGACAAAAATTTTTTGATTTTTCTTGGTCCCCCTTAAAAAACTTAAAAAAGTTTTAAATTTTTAAAATTGTTACCAATCACTCAGACATGTGTTGGAATGCATCCACACAAAATTTGAGCTAAATTGGTTAAGTTTTGCTAAAGTTAACATCAAGTAAACTATCTCCCCCCCAATTGAGGCTGGGGGGGGGAGATTGTTTACTTGATCCCAAGATTCTTCTACAGAGAATTGTCTGAGTTAAGTTTTTCTATTAATATTGCTTGGATCTTATTGCACTAGTGATGTTTTCATAACACAGATGCATTACAGAGAGAGAGAATATTGCACCTGTTCTGTTTACAATTGCATATCTAACTCAGATTCTTTGGAGTGTGCACATCTTAAGTATTACCAAGAGTTTATAGTAGGAAGAGTGAGACACTCAGCTCTTTCTAGTGGTTTTAAGCCTGCTAGATGCCCGGCACATTAAGAATGCTAAGTGGTACCCCCACGCTTATACATACATGTAATTTTGACATGAGTTAGCGATTAACCAATCAGATGCGTTTTAGTTCAAACGCATATAAACACATGGTTAACAACGTTAGCCGGTAAACAACGTTAACCGGTACCACGCCAGAGATTTAGGCCTTAATATGCCGAGCATCCAGCAGGCTTAAAGCACTAGGAAGAGGTGAGTGTCTCACTCTTCCTACTATAAACTCTTGGTATTACCAAGAGTGTATAGTAGATAGTGCAAAGTAGGACCCCCTCCCGGAAGTTACGAGAGGGGGGGGGGGGTTCCCGAGTTAGTTCACCGAGCATACCTTATATGATTTCAAGGGATAGTGTAAGAGTTTCTAACTCTTACCAATTCTACTCTTTGTATTACAGCGATTTCATTGTTACGTAAGCAGGTGTAAGCGCATCGGCTTAAGCTGGTATGCTGCAAATGGGTGCGTTGAGTGGTAGCTTGTAGCGGTATAACCCCTGGCCGATGGGCGAGAAGATACATTAAAGGCGGCTACGCGGCGTCTACTCGGGACTGTAATCATGAAATCACAATCAGAGTTGGCTGTGGGCTGAAATTTGCGGCCCACACCCGCCCCACAGCCCGCACTCAAATTTTCGGCCTGCACAGGTCTGGCCCGCGGCCCATTCGATGCTATGTATACTATTTAATGTGTATAAAAAGTTGGGTTTTTGGTTAAAAGTTGCCAGAATTAAAACAATTATGAATATTTCACAATCAAAAGACTCTCTTTACTTTTACAGAAGTGCCTAATTTTCGCAATTTAATAGAATCAATTGTATCCCCCCAATAAAAGTTGGTAAACTTCAATTGCTTATTGCAAGAGATCAACCAAACCTTAGAGCATAATTTATACATCGTTGGAGAAAAAACCGTTTATTGGAAACAAAGTTGATTGCTGTTTTCCGCATAACGTTTCTGCATAACCAAAGCTTGCTTCCATCTTTCCAGTTTCCCCTGTTAGGCTTGCGCCCCTCTAGCGGGTGTAATAACTTTTATGATACTGTTAAAGTTGGTGGTTTTATTTTTCAGGCACAAAATCGTCTAAAATGGCAAACGACCAATTGGAGTAAAATGATTGCTGAAACCGTCAGCTTCTACAGTGAAGCGTTCCATTCGTTCCCCGACGAGCGGCAAAAGGTCATTGACTCCCTTTTGGCCGATTTGTCCGAAAAACTCAACGAAAGCACGAAAAACGCGTTTTTGGCGAAAATCAGAGACGTATTAAAACAACCGTATGCATGAATCTAATGTTGTGACAACTATTAAAAGTAATTTTTCCTATTTTAATGGTTAGATTTTAGTATACACATCTGCCTAGATAATGAGTAGACTAGTGACTAGTGATGTCCAGTAAATACTTTAAGCGATGTGTGGAATAGATGGAATTTGTAATTAAGCGAATTGTCTGTCACCTCCGAATGGTGTGCAAGAGCTCTGTCGATAGAGCCATACAATACAACAGTACAGAGTCATCAAGATCATTGGAGTTCATTACACAATCCACAGTGCATTGGTGGGACGTGTGAGTGAGGTAAGCCGTAGAGTAGTGTTTGAAGCCGCCCACCGATTGGCCGACCTGAAGCAGCTATATATTGTGACTTAGTGAATGCAAAGGTATTTATTTTCGTATGTTATATTAAAATCTGACCAAAAAATGGAAGGAGCAAAACTGTTTTGTTTATACTGATTTAGCGCCCGTACACTTTTGTTGCAGCAATGTATATATTTTCTGAACCGTCATGGCATGAGCCTTTCCTTTGATTGAAAACGAAATTTGCAAAAAACTAAAATTCGTCAAAAGAAGCCGATTTTTTAGGTTTTGGAAGATCAGTAGATGCCAGCAACTTGAAAAATAGCCCATGTGCCATGTCTCAAACATATTGTTTCCCAAATCTCAGCTAACGTTGACAAGAATTGCGATAGTTAGTCAGTTTTTCGATTTTCAAAATCCTTTGATCTTTGCCGCTTTTTACAAGAATTGCGATAGAATTTTTTCGATTCCCAAAATTCTTTAACCTTTGTCGCTTTTCCAAATTTGACTGCCTATTACTCGCTACTCACGCCATGAAAAAATTTTTCATTTGGATTTTCAGGACCGCTTATGTGTCTGCTTTCACCTGATCAATGTGGTTTTTCAAGGTTTGGATGTATATTTTCGAAAAATACTACTAATTGGCCCAAAATTGCGAATGCGAATTGCGAATCTAGCATCATAAAGTTTAATCTGCGCTGAATCCAACGATATTAAGTCTTCGTTGCTATGACTTACACTATACTCCCACAATGAATTTTTAAACAATTTCCCTATTTCCGCTGATTTTTTGACAAGTTGTGATAATGTCGCATTGATTTGCCGCAACCAATGTCTAGCCAAACCCGAAACCCACTAAAAAAGGAAATTTCTTAAAAAGTCGTTGCGGGGGCAATATAAGTCGTAGTCACGAAAACTTTATGGATTCAGCGCAGATTAAACTTTATGATTACGCTATTTCTACTTTTGCTGCTATCTTTTGCTAAAATTGGGTTGCCGAAATTGTTAATTTTCGACAAAATTGGCTTTCGAATTTTGAAATAGGTGATCCTACAACTTCTTTTTGTCCACGATGCAGCAATAGGCACATTAGGACCTTTCCACCTGCCATACCTATTGCTGATAAAGGCATATTAAAATTTAGCAATCATCTAATCATGATCATGAAACCAGATCATAAATGGCATAAATCCTTCAGGGCCAGATTTCACAGTATTAGTGAAATAAATAGAAGAAAACTTTCCTATACACGTCGTTACCTGTCTAAGCATTTTGGCTTGGCACTGGCCTGACCAAATTACATCTTCCTCAACTTAGCAGCCCCACTTGTTAAGTCAAAGCAACCAAGAATATACAATAGCAAGAGTGGGAAGCTTAGCCCTTCCTAGTGGAAATGGCCTGCGAGATGCTCGGCACATTAAGGCCGAAATCTCGGGGGGGGGGTCCCACTTACCATTGTTCAGCATGTGTTTATATGCGTTTGAACTATAACGCATCTGATTGGCTAAAAGCTTACCTCATGTCAAAATTATGTGTATAAGTGGACCCCCCGAGATCTCAGGGGGGAGGGTCCCGCATGGCGTTGTTAAGCGTGTGTTTATATCGATTGAGCTGAAATGTATTTGATTGGCTACTTAGCTACCGTACTCCACATCAGTGCATTTCAGTTCGACCGCATACAAACACACGCTTAACAACGCTAAGCGGGACCCCCCCCCCATCCCGAGATCTCGGGGGTCCACTTATACACATTATTTTGACATAAGGTAGGGAATTAGCCAATCAGATGCGTTTTAGTTCAAACGCATATAAACACATGCTGAACAATGGTATGTTGGACCCCCCCCCTCCCGGAGATTTCGGCCTTAATGTGCCCAGCATCTCGCAGGCCATTTCCATTAAGAAGGGCTAAGCTTCCCACTCTTGGTATTATATACTCTTGCTAAAACTAATTGGGAGGTCGAAATTGCCACTGGTAGAAACGTCTACTGATTGATATGACAACTACCAACCATGTTTTATTCCAAAAGTCAATTATAGAACAAAATAAAATAAACTTATCACTTACAAAGTCTGCCTTTTTGAATCAACTCATGTTTTGCAAAGACACAGCCTCACTGAACAATTATAACAAGAGTCCATGATATTCTTCTATATAGTAGAAGAAGAGTAAGCCACTAGGGGGGCTTCTCTTCTTGGCATTGCCTAACGGTGCTTTGCCCACAATACGCGAATGTTCCCCCGTTTGGTGAGGGCGGGTCGCTCTGTTCGACAAAGTATACCCCTTCGTTTGGTGGAGGAGAGGGTAGCCGAAAAGAGATCCCCGTTTGAGGGGGAGGGTCGCCAACAGCCAATCAGATTCAGCCAATCCTAGCCTGACTTGACGACCTTCCCAAACGGGGACTCTTTTGGCCAGGGTTTTTTTGCGTCCAGATGTGCGTCTGGACGCAAAGTTTCTTATCTGGACGCGAAATTTTAACGGGACGCAAGCTAGACGCAACATTATTTCGGGAGAAAATTCACTTTTGTAAGAGTAAAAGCTTTAAATGTTTTCCAGTACCAATTTTTCCGTTTTTTCTAAAAATTTCTTCGAGTTCTGGGGGCTCCGCCCCCAGACCCCTGGTGTTTACCACTTTGTCGTGGAATGCCAAGGTGCAAGATCATGTCTCAATGTTATTTGTTAAGTCGTTGTCCACCTGTATCCATAGATCTTTTTGAACTCGCAAATTTCACATCAATAAGTGAAACATTACAATGTGCATAACCGTGAACATTTGTGTTTTTAACACAATTTTGAAGAATAATACTACACCACGCATACACGCTGCAATTTACGCAAAAAACGAAATATAGTAGAAGCTCCAAATGTGCGTCTACCCCTAAAGTGCGTCAAAAAATTTACCTCCTCTAATCCTCTAATTTTCTTGGCGCGGCATTACAGTAAGACAATTTTATATCACGTTATTCTTTGAGACGAGCTCTATCCAATGATGTAAAAATCGTCGCTGTCACGTGAACAAGGCGGGACTTTTTCTTCTCCAAAGTATGGTAGGTAGTGTTGCAGTGCATGTCCAAGGATTTGCACTCATGTCCGAAATTTAGTTTTTTGACTATAAAAAGTGCTGTCCTGGAGCAATTTGGTTGTTTAAACCATCATTTCAATCCTCACCATGTGCTCTATTTTGTGATAAGCAATTATATTTACATTAAGAAGTTCTAGAATTCATTAAATTTTATTTCGTAATTTAGGTCGGAACCCCCTAAAGTGCGTCACTCAAGCTCTTGATAGGACAAAAATACTAATGCAGAAAATAAGTTTGATTTTTGTTTGTTTTCTACTGAAAACTACTAATTTTAAAATGGTTTAAACCCAAATTCCAAAGTAATAGAAGAAAATCAAAGGTTATTGGAATTTTCAAATTTAAAATTTTCCACTTCAATTACGAAATGTTGAATGCCTAGGGCTCACAGGTTTAGAGACCTCTTAATTGTTGAAT
>JASAND010027194.1:0-13135 GCA_030248195.1 Trissonchulus latispiculum
AGTTTCCTGCCTATACGTTATCTTCTCCACATCTGTCCAACGGAACTGACAAATTCAATTTATGACTTAAAATTTAATTGATTTTAAATACGGGATTTAACAGCCCCAAATTGGGCGTTTTGCTATTAACAGGCCAAATTCCAAATGCGGGTTTTTGATGACGCAAAGCTCTAAAATAGTTTTTATTCCCACATTTAAAATTTCAATTTAACCTCGCCCTTGCAATTAATTTAATTCCCTATCCACCTTTTTGGGTTCGGAAAACCTTACAGCTCAGACTTGTTAACTACGCAGCTGCTTTGTACTTACGGGGTTTCCAAACATTTCCTAGTTTGTAGTTAATGCATTAAAATAAGTCCACTAATCTCAGTCACAATCGTTTCCTTTTAGGTTTCACCTTACAGCCCAGACAAATTCGATAAAATTTTACAGTCTCCTAAGCCTGGGGAGTCAGGATTTGCTACGGCCACAGGATTACTGAATCGAATTTGCTTATCCAATTCATAAACCTTACCTGGTTGGTATCCGCAATAACAGAAACGAAAAGGTATATATTGAAATCATTAAGGAGGTGTCAAATAGTCAAACTGTAGACAAGTTACTGTACTGTTTTAACACATCTTCTCGCCGCTCTAAATTCCAACGTCGACGAAAACTTCTAATGCCACAAGTTGATTACTTAACTTCGAGAGTATGCCATTACAAATAAAAACTGGCACACTTCTGGAATTGTCTTAATTACATCTTTTCCACCCCTTGCTGCGACTTAACACTTCGACGGCAATAATGTCGCAACTATTCGAATTTCCCTAATTTCTCCTTCGCATCTCGTTCTCATTAATCTACATCAAAGACTATGTGTATGAATGAAGCTTGTACGACCAATTTAAAGTTCTTATGTTTTAAAGTTTAACACAGTTTAAAAAATTGTAAAAATCATAAAAATTGTTGCTGCCACAGGAAGCTAGTGTTTATATCTTGTGATATTTAATTGGTTCTCGATGCCTTTTACAGTAGGGCGCCCTTCCCTTTGTTCTGCTCTACTCTTTCCGGCACTTATGGCTTCTTTTAAATTGAAGGACCAATTTTTGCGAGGGAGGGAGATATGTGACAGAGCTAGTCTTTTAACAACTTTCTTAAAGTGAAATTAAAATTAACGCAAACTGAAACAATTTGAACTTAGGTACGGAATAAGCTACAGCTAGGTAAAGCCATACGTAGTGCTTGGAATTTAGGTGATAATTTAATTAAGTATCGAACTCAAGAGGGTTGGCCTTAAATCCACACTGAGGTAATAGCTCCAATTGTGTCGGACGATCACTAGGTAATCAAATTGAATACCAAAGAAAAGTATTATAAGATATACGGTAGAGAATTAATTAACTACTGCTTAACCATGAATATAATTGTTAATGGTATTCTTGTATTGTGCTAATATGTTAATTATTATTGTCCATGCTAGCAATGTCGTATTTATTCCGTTGCTACCGTAATTCAGGAAGAATGTGTTTGTAAGGCTAAGCAAAATTGGGCTTCCAAATTGGGTTTCCTGGAAAGAGTTGGTCTTCTTAGTTTTGACAATGATAGATTTTAAGCAGGAATTGGAAATTGGCTTTAGGCTTGTTGCTTACGTCAACCGTCCGAAACAAGGAATATTCTAGAAACTTCTTAGGCCAAAAAGCTAGCAACAAGCGAGAATATTTTGTTGGAAAAGCTAAGAGCTGGAAACTTGTAATACCTATGGGAAATTTAGAGAAAGCCTAACTTGAGACTATTTTTGGGATTGAAAGCAAATTGAAGGTATTACGTAATCGCAATCGTCTTACGGTACTTCGGCTTGGAATAGTTTGCTTTTGTGATATTCATTGGGTCTTGGTATTTGTGCTGGTGGAGTCAAGTAGTGTTCAATAATCGTCTACCCCAGGGCCCGCGACAATTTGAGCAGACTGGAATTTAATATGAAAAAGTTAGACCAATGTTTGGCTTTGAATTGATGTATGCAAAATGTGTTTGGGTTTGGCCCACTTTTCATCAGCGGGTACCCACTGAACTGAAATTTGACCCGCGGGACGTGGGTGCCAAAGGTTTTACGAGGGTGTACGAAAGTTTTTCACATCCAAACACCACAATAGAAGTTTTCCTCGGTGAAATACCTGTTTCTGTAGCCTGTAGCTTCGGTTCCGGTTTCAGTTACAGTTGTGGCGAAGGTTTAATTTCAGTTTCAGTTTAAGGTCTCACACAATTATACTTTCAGTTTCAGTTTCAGTTTTAAGTTGGGCTGCGCCGCAGTTTCAGCTTCATGTCAAATTTGCAGACCGTTTAAGTTTCAGTTCAGGTTTGCTAAATGTCGTCAATTTCGTCATAATGTTCTAGCATGATAATAAGCAGAAATTTTGCTCAAGTTGTGCGGATTCGTAGGTTGACAGGCTCTATCCTAATCACATAATCACTAACTTAACTTGTTTCCGCCATACACCAAGGAGTTTTTTTACTTTTTTCTGTGTTGTAGTGTAAAAGTCATTTAAGAAATCAAGAGAATCAAGTGTTGAAAAATGAACAAAATCAAGTGTACAAAAATGAACCAAATCTAATGTTCTAACCACCCTCAGTCAGTCCGTCAGTCCCTTACTTTTACAGTCTGCAACTACATCCTGCCGGCTAGGATAAAATGCCAACTATCTAGCCAGTTAGTAAAGTTAGGTCGGAAGATGTTTTGTCCTGTCGCACTTACTTCCAACTTATGTATATATGACAGAGTATATTTCATGGCCAGATTCAGATATATGAAAAACACAAGCAGACCTCAATTCGGTTGCAGTACAGAGTAGACAAAAATTTGTGACACTACAAAGATTGTAAGTTTAGGTGCCTGAGATGTGTCGAAATCAACAAACGTTGGCCGACTTTCTACATTCCAAAGCATGCAGTCGGTAAGACTGTAACGTGCATTTGATCGCTTTATTAGTATGTTATAACTTGTACTCAGCCCTTCGTTATAGCATTTATGATTTCGTTAATTAGCTTAAAATTAGTTTGCTATTTTTAATGTTTAATCTTGTTTCAGGGGTTCTGGACTATGAAGGAGGTCTTGTTGATGCCGCTATGAGCATCACGTTCAGTTGAAAGTGTAGTTGAGAGAACGAACGAAACTAAGTTGTGTCGGCCGACACACCCTATCTGCTTACATTTTTCCTTAATCACATTCAACAGCAACATACGGAACATTCTTCTCGTTTCAGTGCTCTCAATCCCTCTGTTGTTTCAGGGTTGTTTTAGAATCTCCGAAGCTCTTGCTCTCCGAATCCTGGATACTGCCTTTTATGTACTCCTGGCGAACTCAAAATTCAGATCCGGAAATCTAAAACAGAGCAGCCCTCTCTTGTTCGCAGTTCTCTCATTGTCAAACTTACTGATTCTTTAATGTCTGATGCTCTAACCTCCAATTTTCGTGAAAAGCTCGCGAGATACAGCAGTGGCCTTATTTCTTCCACCTAGTACCCCCATAAACCTGCCTCGTGTGGTAGTATGCGACGGTATCTCAACCGTTTACTTCAAAATCTTGGTATCACTTTGCCCATCACATAGCAGTTTTTTGCGGCGCTGCGCGATGTCAGCCATATGCCGGAGTTCCAGAGAGCGGTAATGAACCAAGTTCGGGGAAATCTGTCGAAATTTTTTTTGCTATACATGAGTTCATGATGACGCAGAAAATAGCATTATCAACACTAGTAATATTCAAGTAGACGCCTGCCGCATCAATTTCTATATTACATTTTCCATCCCATAGTATAGATATAGATATAAATATTTGCTACCGCATCCATCCCTTACTAGCACGATTTCACAATTATCCAATCAATTCAATCTTAGCTGTATGCTACGTGGACTTTGCATTCGGATATCTGTTTTTCTAGCACGTATAAAATCATTATCAAGTATTAAAACATATTCGGTAAAAGAGCCCTCAATCATGCTATTGAGCATAATTGAGAAAAGAACCCTCAATTGTATAAAAAGTCAAAATTTTAATTTTTACCGTTTTCTTAAAACTCAAATGGAAGCAGAACCGGATGCTAGAATCGGAACCGGAACCTAGCACTAACATAACCTACGTAGCAAAAGCAATTAAGAGCTACTTCCAATAAAGATTTTCAGACAGAGTTATCCAATTAAATACGAATCCTGGTTGTTTACAATAAGCTCTCAATTTTTCATTTCCTCCTTTGTATGTATCAAAACTCCAAAAACTAATTGTTTGCCTAATTATTTCCAATTTTCATAGTTGCCCCAGGCCTACATTTTCGTTTCCATGCCAACCTTTGTCGATACGCGAATATCTAACATAGCAAAATGTCCAGCTTTAAAACGGGAAACGAAATTTCAACAGTTAAATTGATCTACTTGATTTGTGCTGACCTATGGTCAGCGGCAAGCTTGACTTTATATTTACTGGTCACTCGAGCACTTTGGCATCATCGAAGAACTGTTTTCAAAAATCCCTTTTATATCCGAGCTCGCACCTTGGCATTCTTTGATTGTGGTCTTTTGATACATCAACTGACAGTTGGAACAGTAGCTGCAGTTAAGCATGATATTCCTGTCGTGGTTTTAAAAACTATTGGTTTTATAAATGGTATATTCATATATGGAATTCTTTCCTACAGGTTGTGGGAATTTGCATTAATCGGTTGGTTTCCGTAGTTTCTCTAAACAAATATGAAGTTTATTTCACCAAAAATACTTGTATCATAATTACAGTAATAGTACTTGTATTTTCAGTTGTAAGTATGACATTAGGTCATTTCTGCGGCTGCCACCTGTATATTCAGAACGGCTTAACTTCTGTTTGGAATTTTGCTTCAACTCCAAGCGGTCGAGCATTTGAAATTTACATGAAGGTTGTTACAATGTTGGAAGTATCGTTGGTTGCTATTTTTTACATTATAATTCTTTTCAAGGTAAAAAGGTCAAACTCAGCAAGCAGAGCAGCAGTGGAAAATTCAGTCGTTGTTCAACGCCGAGCTAAGGAAAACGCATTAGCCGTTCAATTCGGTATAATAAGCTTCGCATGTTTTAATTTTGCGTTGTCACACTGGTTAACGGATCAACTTGTCCGTTCCAATTTCATGACCCCAACTGCTGGCGAATGTGTATCAGGAGCTTTTACGCTACTTAACACTGGAGTAAACCCGTTTGTGTACTTAAAATTCAGCTCTGATATAAAAGAAAATCTGCTGAATAAGGTTGTACCTTCGTTGTTGCTTGTCATGTCTGCGTTTTGTGATGTTTAATATAAGGTATATTTGGCTTATGGTAAACAATTCTGTCGTTTCAGTGTCATCTGCTTGTTTTCAGGTAACATGTTAACTTTTTATCATCGAATCGTTTTCAGTTTGCGGCCAATTTTGGAGGGGTTGAAAAATCAAAAATAAAATTTCTCAGATGTAGCGTATTCAAAAAGTCAGGAACATTAAATAGACAAAAGAGATAGTTTTGTCTAAGTTGACTTGAGTTTGTTCCGGGTCTTCAGTAAATATGTTTTATGGTTACGATGGGGCGCTGTATTGGTAAAGCGACGTTTGATCTAGAGAGACCTTGCAATGTGTCATCT
Source organism: Trissonchulus latispiculum (assembly GCA_030248195.1). NCBI lineage: Eukaryota > Metazoa > Nematoda > Enoplea > Enoplida > Ironidae > Trissonchulus > Trissonchulus latispiculum. The sequence goes on from JASAND010027194.1 coordinate 5,612, forward strand.
AATAAAGTTGGGCGTTGAACGTGCTATTTCTTGGTGCATCGGCAAAGTTTTCTGGGCTCTCCCGTCTCTTCTCTCTGCCATTATTAAAGTAACTGTATTCTTATCCTTCTCGGCTGTCACGTTCACGTATCATTATGAATATTATGCATCCATGGTGTGAATGTAGACGGACGGCGAAATTATGAAACCTTACGTCTACTGCTAAATTTTCAAAAGTATAATGGGAGTAATGTACTCTATTTGCAATACTGCATGGAAGTTCTTTATACCAAATATTGTGGTCAGAGAACTCAAGGGTTTAGGTATTCCCATTAAAGTATTGAAATGAATGCAAATCAAAATAATTTTCTGCAATCCCTAAATATTACTCGCTGTTCACCACCCTCTCGGATGGCGTGCGTGAATAATGAAGACATTGGAGATGGGGTTAGTTAGAGCGACAGATTTTCCAATGGTCAATTGTGGGGGCTCAGGATAAAATTAGAATTTTGCCTTCTTTTTGAGTGTATGGCAGCTCGTATGTTTAATAGATTATCTGATGAACAAAAGCGACAAACAAAAACCTGCGACACTTAGTTTTTTTGAACAGTTTTTGATTTTTTGTTTTTTTAATGCAACTGTGTCCTCACAATGAGTCCTGCCTTAGAATGGTATGAACTTAGGGAATGTATGCAGAAAACTGATGAGTTTGTTTCTTGTTTTGTGGATAAACTTGAACGGATGTTAGATGTTGCACGTTCAAATTTGGCAGGCCAAACTCGTGAAAAGGAAGTGATACTGTTGCTACAAAATCAGAATTTACCGCACATTCGCAGTGTTGTTAAAGCAAAATCCCGAAATTTTATCAAAAGCTTTGGAAACAGCTAGGAAAGAAGAGTAGTCGTTCAAACTGTTTCCACTGCAAACTTCTATAGCTGCCGTTGACAAGCTTAAAAAAGGTTCAATCAAATGCATGAGCAGAATTCATATGTAGTATAGGCTGTAGCTGAAGACGCTACTACCTCTCCTCCAGTTTCATTTCATGAATCATTCCGTGATTTTTACCTCAACAAGCAAGATTTTGAGCAAAAGGTTCAGTTTCCACTGGACGGATATTAAAGTAATTGTGAACCTGCTGCGCAGCGAATTATTTGGTAGAGAGCTCCGACTTGCTTACTTCAGACAAACTACGTGCAAAACATTGAAGATTTTTTAAAAAACCATGGGAAACTGCATTTACTTTATATTGGAAAAACGTTCAGCATTTGTTTCTATAGTTTCACATGTGTTTGCTGAGTTCCATGTATATAGTTGAGAAATCTTTGCTGAGATGAGACAAAGTTTAACTTTAACAATGAGTCATCAATCAGAATAGAGAATAGACGTTTCAGGTTTTGGAATTGGAACTAATACATACATACATACACTCTAGCGCGGTTGCGCTCTGTTTGAAGATTCACGAAATAATATCACCGTATAATAAAGTACTACGTTCTAAATAGAGTAATGTGAACGATTCTCAACGTGCCTAAATATTTTAGACATAATTCTAGTTTATTGTATTTTCCTTTTTCATAATACTTAACGTTTGTACTTTTTACATACTATTTCAAATATATTATCGTTTTTCTTACTTAATTCTTAATAAAATTGAATTAATATGCTATACTAACCTGCCCCCATTTTTACGGCTTTCAGTCGTACTAAAGCACTTACGACTTTCATTCGTACTAACGTATTTACGACTTTCAGTCGTACTAAAGTCTTTACTACATATGTCATACTATAGTTTTTACAATTCATGTCGTAACAGTAGTAAAATGTGTTAATTTCCGTCAGTTATAATTTGCGTTTTGTGTTTTGAAATGTTGCTTTAAGTAGTAAAATGTGTTAATTTCATTCTGTTAGAGTTTCAGTTTTCATATTTCCAAATGTTCTAATTCATTGAAATATTAAAGAGAGAATGGCCAGTTATCGAAATATTAGAGAGAAATGTCCAATTTTACCCATTGTTAGCAATTTTTAAAAGCAAGTTTTTATTAATCGCAGAATATTGTAAACTTTAACTTTTGTGTACTGTGTGGGGACCACGATATTAATTTGACCTTTTCACGGCCCATTGCACTCAATTAAGACAAGTTCAATTTGAGTTTCTTTGAACAGTCTTACAGAAAAGGTCAACATTAGGTCAAACAAATGTACTTCAATTTTGGTCCCCACAGAAATCCAACCGTTACCGTAAGAGGTAACGTTAATAGTAACGTTAATTAACGTTAATAGTAATATAAATTCAAAACTTTTAAAGAAATTGAAGAAAATTGGCAAATTTCTGAAAAAATTCAAAATCTTGATTGATTTGATTCATTTAGTCTTGATTGATTTAGTAAAAACTTCCGGCAACGCCGGAACATTTTTGGAATTTTGGTACGAAAATCTATTTTTCCGGCCATTTCTGGTTATTCCTTGCTCAATTTTTTCTTACTCCTCGTCCCTGACGGCGATAGGGCTTGTATATATATATACCTTGTCCGGGTTGGGGGGCCTGGACCCCCATACGCCCTGTGTTAACCTATGGCGTTGTTTTTTCGTCGAAACTTTTTGCAAACTTTTACGCAGTCCCAAAATTTTTTGCGGAACTTCGAAAAAAATCAGGAAATTCATAGATTTTAGTTTTGCAAAAATTATGTATATAATGAATTTTATTAATTACGTTGTATGCAATTGCATTTTAACATTTCGCGAATAGTATTAACCAAGTTATATACAACTTTTTCTTCCCAAGTCGAAGCACATGTGAGTGTTTTCACAAGAATACAGAATTAAACTACTTAAATTACTTACAGAATCAAACTTAGAAACCAATCTGGTACTGTAGGGTATACCTCTAGACTTGCTCTTTCTACTGGGCTATACTAGGCAGCTGCAACTGCTATGGTTGGGGAGTAGGCGACCATGTTTTTTCCCCTTCTTTTCCGTCATGTTCCCCCCCCCCCCACCTGACTATATATACAACTTTTTCTTCCCAAGTCGAAGCATAATATGTGAGTGTTTTGACAAGAATATAAATTTAAAGGTATATACGGGGGGGGGGGCTGGGGCGGGAACCCCAGCATAGGTGTACCAGGCTACAGTTTGCCCCTGTGAGATCCCCCTCGGAGAGGCCAGGTATAGCCATGGGGGAAAACATTTTTGGATTTTGGCTGGAACTTTTTTATTATAGGGGCTAGATGAGAACTTTATATACCATCGTACTTGGCGTACTTAGATCTTTCTTTTATGCCCATTTGCACTTCCCTAGGTTGTACCGTTAGGCCGGTATAATGCAAAAAGTAAAGGCGGAAAAACCCAATGGGGGAAAAACCCAAATGGGGTGAAAAAACCCACCCCTCACAGGTCTCAAAAATTGTCGTAGCGCTATTCTGACACTTCCGGTGTAAAATTCAACTCTTGTTTAGCTAGTATAAATCAAAAAACCCGATCTAGGTACCTTTTTTGAGTTTTCATGTGCCATTGAAAATGCAGCATCAAACGGACAGGTTTCATAAAGTTTAACACAAACTGGCTTTTTCCCACATGGTGGGCCCCCCCAGGATTCGGGCCTTCCCCCCCCAGAACTCTAAAGTGTTCGGAAAAAAGGGTTTTGAGGGTAAATTTTTAAAACATTTCCGGCTTCGCCGGATTTTTACCTATTTTTAAGCATTTTTTAGCTATTTTAAGCTTAAATTTAAGTTAAAAACAGTTTATTTTTTAGCTCAGCAGCAAAAAATAGCTATTTTTAGGCATTTTTCGGAAAATGTTTCTTCCCCGCCCCCAGAAATCCGAGCCCCCCCCAGACCCTGGGGGGGACCCCCCCCCAGAAATTTTTGCCTAGGAAAAAGCCAGATAAACATAGGGCAAATTTTGAAAAATGCTAAAAACGAAGTAATTTGATAAAACTTGTTAGTCTATCGTGTAGAAAATGGTTTTTTACGTTCAATTGGCTGTTGAAATCCACAATTGGACCTGTCCTGGGTCCTCCAATACCGAAATGACACTTTCAGGATTTTGGTCCCTAGCTAGCCAGGGAAGCAAAATCCAAATCTGACACCATAGGATGATGTAGCGTCCTTGATAGTACCGTGCTATAATGTCGAATTGTTTCCCTGTTTGGTTGTTAAAAATTTTTTCTAAAAAATTGGGTGGGTTTCCCCCCAAAGTGGTTTTTCCCCCGTCACATTTGGCAATGTGCCAGACCAACGGTGCATCGGATCGATCTAATTCTGGCTGTGTGCAAAGAGGAAAACTTGCCATCGTTGCAGATATTTGCAAAGCTTTTCTAGTCCAACACAGTCAAAAGTTACATCGTGTGAACTATTTTCTATTATTTCCTTTGATTTTCATTTGAAATTATCCAAAATGAAGAAAATGCACTGTTATCTTTACGAACAGTAAATGAAAACTTGTACTTCTGTGTAGGAACCTCGGTTCCTTAGCTAAATTGTGTCCGCCATTGAAATCCAGCGCAAATTCAGTCTTGTCAAAGTTCTTCTTCGGAGTGGTCGCGTTTTCGCCTGCCCTTTTTGTGCTCAACGGGGATTTCCTTTATCAGGTATTTTGGTCGGGGGATCTCAAGCCCTCCAAACTTTGGGGTTTCCCCTTCCACCTTTTGGGGTTTAAGGTAATAGTTGTTTGTGCTTCTGTTTATAATTCTGGAAATGTTTATTCTCTGTAAACTGTAAAATTATCTTTCTATGCTTTTTGTCAATCGTATTTTGTGTCAAAAACAGTAAACTCACGGTACCGAAATTGGACTGCCGGCGCCTGCTGTAGTCGTTTAGGGAAATTAGCGAGTTTAGGGACGAGATTACGAGTTTGACATGCGCACACTCACGAGCCTAGCAAATCTTCATTTAATTTAAATTATTTGTTCACTGGCCACAACAAAAACCTTTACAACTGGCGACCGTTCCTTCAGGAGAGTAGCTTGTCAAATTCGTCGACAGACTCGTCTCGCCCGCTGACTCGCTATTTAAAAAGGATTCGTGACGAAACAGTTCGTCTCTTTTCAGAGTTACCTTCAAATGCGCAGGCGCCGGAAGTTACGGATAGTTTTTTGAACCACCATTTTTTTCAAAGTCTCCCGTAAACTTGGGGAACGGGGGGATTGCCTCCCCCCAAATTTTACAAAATCCGACTCCCCCTTACAGTTCAAATCCACCCCCTCCCCCACCCCCACAAGTTGTGGTTTCTTCCCCGGTTGTGCCGCGACGTTCGGGGGTTCACTTTCCTGGACCTCCCCACCCCAAAAATTCTGAAAATCCACACCCACAAAATTTCGAATCTCCCCACCCCCAAAATTCTGAAAATCCACACCCACAAAATTTCGAATCTCCCCACCCCCAAAATTCTGAAATTCCACACCTACAAAATTCTGAACCCCCTCACCCCCCAATTTTTCGTGGTGCTGTTCGACCCCCGACCCCACCTAGGAATAGGCGCAGCCATTCCGCATCTAGGGGACGGTCTCTGGGAGAAATGTCTCGGGGGGACATAAATTTTTCGGGGGCCCTGATGAATACTTGGGGTTCTCCAGCAGGTGGGGAGCCAGTGGGGCAAAATTTTGGGGGAGAATCAAATCGGGGTCGGAGAGAAACCTCGGTACAGGTGTTGGGGGGGACCAATCTCCGGCCCCTCTCAGATTGTTTCTCAGTTTGCGTCCCTCCCAAACGAAAATTTGGATACTTTAGGGGCGGGTAAATTACCTACCCCCTCCCCCAAAAATTTAGGGGACCAAAATTCCGAAAATTCAAATTTTCGTCGGGATTTTGATAATTTTATTTCGCGTCGTTTTGATGTTGTTCAGAGTACCCAAACTGTTCTTACTGCTATGGGGTTGCAAAATGGGGCGGCCCCTAATGGTGTGTCTGGGCCGTTGTCCGGGCAAGCCGGAGAGGGACCCCCTCCTCCCCAACAAGCTCAAAATTTATCTTCACCCTCAAGCATTTTGGGAAATGGGGCGGCCCCTAATGGTGTGTCTGGGCCGTTGTCTGGGCAAGCCGCAGAGGGACCCCCCCCTTTCCCAACAAATTCAAAATTCACCTTTTCCTCCAAATTATAACCTCCCCCGAATTTCCAAAGGTGGGCTACAGCTCCTCCCCCCCAACGTATGTATTCTCTCCGGTCTCCCCAGGGTCCGCCCGATGTTGTCGGGACACCCCCCCCCCCGGCAGGTCGGAAACGGTTCCTGCCCCCCTCCCATGGCTCCAAATTTTTCACAAAATTTTGGGCAAAATGTTTTGGTTTCCCCCGAAGTTGTCGGGACACTTTCTCGGCGGGCGGAAAACGGGACCCCTTTAGCCCCAAATGGTTCAACTTTTCAGCAAAATTTCGGGGAAAACGTTGCTTGTTCAGAAAAGGGGTCTGTCTATGATTCCGCAAACAGTCAAAATTCGGGTTTTTTGTCGCAAGGGGGCGGTTCAAGCCATAACACCCCCGCATCGTATATGGAGCAGAATTTTGGTGGGGGGCACCACCCCCCAGAGCCCAATTACTTGCCCAACACCCAAGTTCCACATAGTATTCCGACTTTCTGAAAGTGGCAGACTTTCAGAACAATACATACGTACCGACGGCAAATTCTCAAGCCCCGCAGCTGTCTCATTTGGGGGGCATGTCATTCCCCGTGACCAATATGGGAACCCCCTACCAGATCGGGCTACGGCTCCTTCTCATATTTCGGTACATCGCACTCCAGTTTGTCCCGGGGGTCCCTCCGCACCAAAACTACATCATACACAGCCTCCTCCACCCCCCCCCCCCCTTTACCGGTTCCCCATCCTAGTACTCAAAATCCCCCTTTGGCTTCCCCAAATCGCCTAACTCAGCAGGGCCGGGTAACTGACCAGGACCCTAAATATTTTCCGGTTCTCCCCCGTTCTTATGGACAACATTTGTATGAAGGCGCTCAACTTGCAGCTCCTGACCCGCACCAGCAGCAAGTTTCTCAACTTCGCTACCAGCCTCCCAACGAACAGTTTCCGGAGGGGCAATATTTTATACGTACACCTGCAAATTTTCAACACGATCGCTTGGAACAGCAGGTTTTTCAGAATCCGGTCATTGCGGAACTGGACAGAAATCATTTGTGGGAAGGGTCCCAACCAAATCTTCCACCTCTTCGGGTACCGCCATATGTACCTCAACAGGCCCCTGACAACCCATACTACATGGCAGATATGGTTGCCTCTCATGCCTGTGCTACTGACTACGTATCCCAAAACCGCCCCCCTACCCCTAGTGAGACCTCCCAGCAGCGGGGGCTACACTCGTCTGTGTCTTCCTTATGGGAGGGCAAGGACGCGGTGCCCCCCCTGCTGGACAGGAACCTCCGGGGGGCAACCCCCCTCAAAATTCGGCGCCTACCACGCTTCCGCCGGCTTCTAATTCACAGCAGGTATGCACGTACATACCGCCACATCTTCAACCATCACTTTCTCCTCCTCCTCCGGGTCCCCCTCCTACCCCTTCATCTTTTTCCAACCACAGCTCTCATACGGTGCATACCGT
>JASAND010027197.1:0-18960 GCA_030248195.1 Trissonchulus latispiculum
TTTGTACTTCGTTCAGTTGTACTAGTTGTTCTATTGTTGCAGTTGTAGTTGTTGTTGTAGGGTAGTAGTTGTCATACGTGTGCTTGGGGGGGGTTTGGAGGGGGGTTTCACCCCCCCCCCCAGACCAAACTCCACCCCCCCCGAAGTCCCTCCACACCCACCCCAGAATCCGGTTTTGTCCGGTAAAAAACCGGAAAAATCCGGTTTTTCGGCGGCCTTCGGCCGCCCTTCACCCCCCCCAGAACTTCCCCTCCTGCACATGTCTGGTGTATAGTTGAGTACTATTGTTATAGTTGTAGTAGTTGTACAAGTTCTATTGAATAGTACTGACTAGGTACTATTAATCGTTTTTATTATCTTGCCAAGAGGAGAGTTAATTGTGATCGTTTCAACCGGTTTCTCAACTGCTTCCTATGCTCAATACATAGCGCATATAGCATGGATGTTATGGATGAAATTTTGTAAGAAACTTTGTTTCATACGTTTTCTATAATACGTAGCACTGCATTGCATTAAAAACTGTAGAAAATTAATTTTTGAATTTATTTAATAAAAAATAGATATGCTAGAATTTATAGTGATTGTGTGGATATTAATGAACAAGCTCCCCTTTGGTTGCACCTTCGAATCCAGTGCATTGCCACATCAATGGGCTCAATATGTAAATTAGTCTGCAAATAATTTCAATCAGAATTTTTGCAGATACCATTCGGCAGCGAGAAGTTGGATGAATCCGTAACTGCTGCAATCAGCTTTACACGATAGAGACTGGAGTATACAAAATAGTGCTAATTTTTTAGATTGCTCCTGGTTTTGGATTCTTAGATCCCTGAATAAAAACTGCAATTGGTAACGGTGATCTAATTGCAGTTTCTAAGGTGTAATTGCTTTTCATACATAACATTTTCTGTATTGTTTACGAAATAAATGTGAATCTCTTAATTTGGTGGGTGCTGTTGCACTCAGTTAGTAGGTTAATTATGGAAATCCAGTGAGTTGAGTACGAAAAGCAGAGGGAGAACTTACAACCTGGAAAACTATTTCATAGAAGCAATGTGACACTCAGAGACCTATCTCGAAAGTCTGAGTTGAATTAGAGATTTTTGGCTCTATGACATACCATATACTCAGCGCACAGATTGCTTGGATACGGGAGAGGGGAGCGGTTTCTATCCCTGGTGTATATTCGAAGTTTTACGTAAATCATTGAGCCAGTAAGATTAGTAATAAAAATGAATGCTTTTCAGAGTGGACTAACATAAATATTATTAAACAAAACCGGCTCGGTTGTTAGGGTCTGAAAGTTTTAGCTCAGCGGAAGTCCGGTACATAACTTTTAGCAGGACCGGGCAAGAGTATCATCTCTGCACTCCCACATTACTTAATATTTCTGAAGTCTGCTGCGAGATACTGCCCCTTTAAGGGGCCTACTTGTTCTGCATAAGAGACAGAAATCCCTGGCTGTCTTGCATACAAGCGACAGAAATTCACAGAATCTGTTAATGTTAAAGTTTTGCTAGCATTATGCGAATACCTAATTTGCATAACATTTCAGTTTTCAGCTATGAATTCCCGAAGAACATACTGAGCTGCATGTGTATTCCACAGACAGCTACATAAAATCAAGAGTACATAAAGAAGCCATTTTTGTATCAAAATGCAGCTTTACATTTTCTCTTTCCAATGAATACAGTGAATTGAGCACGCATGCTGGATAGAAAAAGTTACATAAGGTGTTAGTTTGGATTCGTGTATTTTTGAGCTTTAAAAGCGCAATTGTCGTTGAAATTCATTTAAATTTGCTTCATTTAGCCTAGAAAAGATTTTAGAATTGTCGCGGCGTGAAAATTTGAGTTTTGGTGAACTTTGCCTTAATCCGCCAAAACTTGCACTGCGCGTACCCTACACGGATGAACTTATAATCATTCGAATCCTCTCACAAAGACCTACATCATTGCTCTTGAGATTATTCTTCGACTCCTTACGGTGTAGGGTCGCTCTTTCCTTACGTTCAGTCCACTTTGGGAATCTATAACTTACTCAATATTGAGCACTATAAATTAAGCCACATATTAAAATGAAGCTCTACATTTTCTGCGTCGTTTGGTATAATTGAAACGTGTCTGCCTAGTTTGTGTTGGTTGCAAACTTACCAAACGTAGCCACAATTTTTGACCAAAATTTTTCTGAAAAATTTTTACGCAACAAGAAAATGACCGTATCGAATGTGTTTCTGAGATAATTTATCAGGGAGGGTTTTTTGATTTTGTCGAGCAATCTTCGGTCAAAAAATTTTGGCCGCAATTTGACAAAATCAGTAATTCGCCCAAAACTTTAGGCTTATTCAGTGTACAGGGCTCTAATGAACCTCATTTATGCCACTTTTGAAGCTATTTAAGTTGAATATAAACTTGTCTACACTCTTGCTTGCTCCAATTAGACAAAACTTGTTTTCAACAAGATCGTGTCAAAAATAATCAATTTTCGAGCAAAAATTCTTCAAAAATTCACTGCTCAAAAACAATAAGAGCTAGCGACTTATGTCTAAAAGCAAAGTTGTAGAGCACATAACAAGCTTTAAAATGTTTATAATCGCTGGGTATATAGTTCTAGATTTTTTGATTCTAAATCAAATTTTTGTTTTTCACTGTACATGATTGTTTTGAAGCTGGCGTTTTTACGGGACATTTATTTTCATTCCCGTTGCGTTTTTTGAAAAATCGAATAAAATCGGGCAATAATTGCATTTTCTGTAACTATATCTGCACGTAAGGGGAGCACGACCTTATGAGATGACAGCGAAAATGAATGAATGAATACAGTGAAGCTAACTTTAGTTTTCAGAAATTATTTACTGCATTTTAAAAAAATTTAATTTTTCTTATTCTTGCAGGCAAAAGTAAATTTTTTGAGGCATCGGCTGCACCATTCCATTCCACCATCAAGTATCTGGGAACTTTTTTAAACATCATGAAATCGCTCAGGGTTATGAAGAAATTTGCTAAAATGCATGCGCAATCTAGATTTAGCCTACTTTCCCAACTTTGGCAAGCGACCACACTAGCTAAAGAGGAGCAAGCGGGGCAAATTAAAAGGGTTCCGGAGTATTTTTTGTGTAAAACGCGTCTAATAACCAGCAAACCTGTAGCTTGCATAGTAAATGCTCCGCAATCGCTGGAAAAGTTTGGTCATATTTTGCAAAAACTACATTTTTCATCATATCAGCGTGCGAGATATCAGTTAGAAGATTATCATGCCACGTATAATCGGCCATGCAAGGACCCTAGTTTAAGTTTACGGCTTGCGTAGCTCAGGATGTGGTGGATTATTTGATTTTTTGCAAAAAATGACAAGTTTTTAACGCCTAAATAAAAAGATCGGCTATATCTCACGCTAAAGAAGAGTTAGGAAGTTGCTTCAAATAAGCAAGCATGTAGCGCTCAACGAGATTTTCGAATGAGTATACTAATATCCATGCAGCTGCTGCTCAACTGTCAGAAATCGGCTAAAACTGTACAAATACAACTGAAGTGTCAAATTTTCGAACCGGAATAGCGCGGAGGGTGTTACGGCAAATGAATCTTGGTTTGGGCCATCGATCAACAATACATGCCCAACAGGAATAAAAGACTGTATTTTGAAGAGTTTATTATTCTAGTTAAGTAAGACAAAGTATATATCTTCTGAAAGCTCAGAAATCAAAGATTTCAAAAATTATTAAATATTTAAAAATTTAAAACTTAAAATTTTATAAATTTTAAAAACTGCTAAGAGGAAACAACAAGCGAAAAGTAGTCGAGTTCGGTGATGGTCTCACACAGCTGAACAGGAATCTGTATAAATTAAATGGATTTGGGGCGGCACATGGTTCCAGCGTGCAGGCGTGTAAATTTGTTTAAATTAGCTTATCTTACGCATGCGTGAAGATCCGAAGCTGCAAATTTTGCATACATGTGTATAATAACGATACGCAAGATGTAGCACAATGGCTTGACTTGATTCTGCTCACAGCTTTTGCTAGTCTGGATATACCCTCCAAAAGTGTTAAAACTACTCATGTTTGAGGTTTAAAAAGGGATAACTTTCGCAGTAAACATTTTTAGCGATGAACCAATAATAAGTTTTGCTCAGCCTGATGAGACATTTCAAACGAGCGAATGGAGCAAATTTTATTTTTCGAGGCATGGGCCCGCTGGAACCACGTGCCGCCCCAAATCCACTAAATTTAAGCATATTCGTGTTCTCCTGAACGAGACTTTTAATTTGACACTAAACTCGGCTACTTTTCGCTTATTATTTCTTTTCATACAGTTTTTGAAATTTATACAACTTTAAAATTTAAAAATTTTATAAAATTTTTGTAATCTGATTTTCGAGCTTTCGGAGGATATATACATTGTCCTACTTAACTTCAATAATAAAATCTTCACAAAATTCACTCATTTGGACCAGTTTAAGTTTGCAAGGCTTTAGTTGTCCTTTTGAGCTTTAGAACGTAGGCACAGCGTGCAATTTTCTCTGAAGTCAGGTGCGGAAGGGGGGTGTAAGCCGTTAGCGCGTCCTTAAACGTAGAAAACTAAGTATTTTGATCAATTTTATTGGTTTTGCAGGTTGTGCTCAGTTGTCCTTGAGAGTAAAATGAGCAGATAGATTGTATCGAACATGTAAAATAATTATTAAGATTGTATGCTGATCTTGGAAGTTTTTTTACAATTTTAAAATTTTGATCAGGCAGTAATCTGATATGTATTTTTGATATGTAATCTGATGTGTACGTTTAAATCTCACCACGAACTACTTTTGCGTAGACGTGGTGAGAATTGGGAACAATTTTGCTCTTTCAAATTGCACAGCTTTTCAAAATCGTTATATTAAAGCCCAATAATCGCCTTAAAGTTATCGCATCTGCAGAATCGGAAACATTAACAGACAGGGGGAAGTAAGAAAGAAACAATGCAATAACCAAATTAACAATAAAATGTGCACAAATATCTTAAGTGGGGATCAGTTTATGAATCAACGTTGTTGGTTACGTACTGTTTCAGTTGTGGCGAAGCTACTACAGGACTTAGCTATCACCCGGAAGATAAGTATCACGTTAAAATTAATCCAAGGAAAGATAGTAGATGCAATGTGAGTTCCTTTTTTCTGAAACCATCATTCATGTAAAATTTGGAATGCAGTGGGGAAGAAGCAGAAATTTGTGGACACCTTGTTTCGATGCTTGAACTAAATTTCTAGCCCTTGGTATTTAGTTGCCTTGCTAACTGTGTTATGTTGGACAATGCTATATCTTGGCCTTTTCCCGCTAGGCAAACCGTGCCGCTAGGCAAACCACTAGTAGCGCTAGGCAAACTGAAAGTACCGCTAGGCAAACTCTGAGTGCCGCTAGGCAAACCATGAGTACTGCTAGGCAAACCATGAGTACCGCTAGGCAAACCGCAAGTGCCGGTAGGCAAGCCCTAAGTACCCTATGTAAACAAACTAACCAAAATCATCATCGTCAAAGTGTTTTCAATTTTTGAGCATTAGCATACTGACATCAAAGTTGAAAATACAATGCAATATTTGAGATTTGAGCATACACATATATACAATACAGCTAGTATGAAAAGTAGGTGATACTCCGGTAAGCGCACACCTTACAATTTTTCGCAATTGTCAGAAATGCACTACTCCGGTAGGCGCACACCTTACAAAACTGAGGGCATACTGTAAAACGCTCTACTCCGGTAGGCGCACACCTTACTAAACTGAAGGTTTACTGCAAAACGCTCTACTCCGGGAGGCGCACACCTTACAAACAGTGATTTCTTGTACTAGTGATAATACAGAGTTGGCTGCGGGTCCAAATTTTCGGACCCGGCCCGGACCCGGACCCGATGATGGATGCTGTTCGCGATCCCACGTTGATAGGAATTACTACTATCTGTCAATTAGAAGGGACTGCAGTTGATTATTGTCGTGAGAATGGCATTTTGCCTAACTCAGACGCATTAAGGGGGGCTACGAACGGATTGGCACGACATCGTCGGAGAGAGCTACTTTCCCCCCCACGTTATCCAACATATCAAAGTAAAAAGTTTAGGGTGGGCAACAATATATCTCATATACACCGTTTTTGGTAGGATGTTTTGCAGTAAACCTTCAGTTTAGTAAGGTGTGCGCCTACCGGAGTAGAGCGTTTTACAGTATGCCCTCAGTTTTGTAAGGTGTGCGCCTACCGGAGTAGAGCGTTTTACAGTATGCCCTCAGTTTTGTAAGGTGTGCGCCTACCGGAGTAGAGCATTTCTGACAATTGCAAAAAATTGTAAGGTGTGCGCCTACCGGAGTATCACCTGAAAAGTATAATGTGATTACAATTTACATATACGCACGAAATCATTCTTTCAACCCAGCATGTTCTGAACATGGTCAAGGAATAGTACAATTTCTTCATCCAGTTGAACTGCGTATCCTGGATCAAGAATATTCAGGGCTTCAACCGCTGTTGGAACAATGCTTTGGCATCACCAATTCTTCAATCGTTTTGAATATATTGAGCCAATCTTGGATTTCAAATCAAATAGCAAAATAATCTGTACGTCTGAGACACTTTTGTTTTGATGGCGACATATCTGTTATTGTTAATTGCAATTTAATGAAATAAATTTGTTAAACTTGATCACTAAAAGTTATCCCATTTCAGCTTAGTTTGCCTACCGCCACCCTGGGTTTGCCTAGCGGTACTTTACAGTTTGCCTACCGGCACCTTGAGTTTGCCTTCCGGTACCATCGGTTTGCGTAGCGGTACTTTACAGTTTGCCTACCGGCACCTTGAGTTTGCCTAGCGCCACCACATCTATATCTTGTGAAGATAGTTGTGACGGACGTGCCTTTTCAGTTCCTTCGCGTAAAACATATTTTGCGACGTTTTGCTTGGGAAAAACACGAGGCACATATCGCTCACTTTACTGGAACCAGATCTATCAAATATTCTTCAATGTTATTTGTTTAGTACAAAGGTCTGAGCCATCACTAAAGCACTCATAAATTTATTTATTGCGTCAGTGCCATGTTGAGGACGTGATGACTTAAGGGGAGGGGGTCCATTTTTGGTCAATTTTTCGACCATCTCCGATTTCGCTCATTTTCACATATAATGATCTTTTAACGAGTTTTCAAATTAAACTGGTATCTCTTACGGTTGTTGAGTTATTTCACCTCAAAGTCGAGGTCCGCATGTGTTAAACATAGGAAACAGAAAAAGTGGTGATTTTATTCTTGCGCCAAAAAGATCTCTCGACAAACAGTTGTAATCCTGCATAATTTCATATTTATAATGTAGCTATAATCATAAACTGCGGTACGCTGGAAGTAGAATTTTGATTTAGGCCCCTAAAATTTTTAAAACTTTTTTATTTATCGAAAACATTGGAAAATCGTCAAAATTCAACGTTTTTTGCAGCTGAAAAGTGGGGTCTTCGGAAAGAATTGCAAATTACTCTAATTCAGATGCATAAATAAAAATTCAAACTCCAGGGTTCCGTAGTACTTGAATTGGCGGTTCCACGGATACCAATGGTTTCATTGTATGTTTTTCCAGTTTCGAGATCTTTTTGGAGCAAAAATGGGCATTTTTAGCAAAATTTCTAAAATTTCGATTTTTTCGAATACTTGGCTTAATTCCGACAACAGTATGGTCCTAAATTGCCTATTTTCTATTCCAACTTGTGTATTCATGTCTTCGGATCTATTTGCAGCATGAATTATGCTGATAGCTGCGTCCAGTACTTCTCAGCGTGCCAAACGGGACCCTCGAACCCCGAATTTCACAAAACAGCGATTTTTAAAATTTTTCAAAATATGGCATATTATACATCAATCGAAAGCGCTCATTGCAGGGATGAATTCTTCTCATAGAACTATGGGCCGGAAATGCTTCTATTTTAAGTTAACCGCTGTTAAATGTTTCATTACATCAGGAGGAACAAGGGCCTTATTTCTCCGAGAAATTCTTTATAGAAGCTTCTGATCAAGCCCATCCGGCTGGAAACTGTACGAAAACGCTTTTCTTAATAGTTTTTAAAGGTGTATACCAAAATAAGCTAAAAACATAGAGTTGATTTGCGAAAATTTGCCTCAGCTGGCTGCAGCACCCTTGTGCTCGCTCATATTCAAATTGCACACAGTTGATGGCTCGTAACTTACGGAGAACTGAACAAAACAACTCAAAATTTAAACTTGATATGCACGACATATGTTGCTAACTTATGTGTGAAAACGAGCGAAATCCGTCGCCTAAAAATTTTTCATGATGGACCCCCCCTTAAGAAACCTCAATGCAACTACACGATAGGTCTGCTACTCAGCAGCTGAGGCTGATTCCAATATTGCATGTTGTCACGCAGAACTTTAGACCATTAAATACATTTTAGCTTACTGGAACATTCCTTCATGAACTTCTTCATATCCTCGGTTTGCCTCATCCGTTTACCAGACCCGACCGCGACACTTTTGTTGTCATAAACTGGCCAGACGTTAGCGACAGTAGTATTTGCCATCTCAAAACTATTGACGAAAACAGTTCTCCGCTGGTCAATTACAACGGAGAAACCTTTGACTTTGATTCCGTCCTCAATTACGAAACAGACGTAAGTTATGACGTAATGTCTCTATCTTTTTGAAGGCTTTACAAATTCCAGTTCAGATTACGCCAGACCTAAAGCTCCTAAAGCATTTTAGCAGCCTTTTCTAAACATAAAAGCTGTAAGACGTGAATTGTGTAATTTTAAGCTGTTATGATGATGTAGGGTTATCCTAAAGAAATGAGACTTTGCTATCTGACTCTGCAAGGTCCAAGACGTCCTTTACAGGCGGGGAGGTAGGGGATTGCACATTATCAAAATCTACTGTCATCACCTATCTCGCTTATGTCTCGTATGATATACTGGCTTCATCTAGCTTCAAGAATTGCAAAAAGCTCTGAGCTGCCTCAAAAAACACCACACAGATACTGACACGCTTCAAATTCATATGGTATCACATCAGATGTTTGAGCGACGATGGTCTAGTTGGGCTTAGTATAGACAGATGCTCGACCACCAGCTTCTACAATAAAAGAAAATTTTGAAACATTTCGTTTGAAACTAGCCAATGACGGACGTTGGACAATTTCTGGAGGCAGGGAATTCCAGAATTTAAACGCTATTCATAAATGTAAACACTTTATGCTTTGTCAGTACCGTAGCTTCCTTTTGCCTAACCCAATGAGTTGTCAAAAGCGGTGCACTAGGTCTGTACCCTTACATCGCTGATGCTGTATTGATGCGATAGCTGTAGGATTACATTTCCACTTCGCTTCATTTAGTTGTTATCTGCATCGAGAAAACCTATAATCATTCCCAAAAAGGATACAGTACAGGCCGCTTTGTCTATCATGAAAACGATGGGAACTGCTACTACTCTTTCAAAAGCTGACAGACGATTGGTGAATAAGAAATACTGTACGAACCCAAGTACGTATCCATGTTAAGTATCCATAACAAAGATTAATTAATCAATATTAATTAACCGATAAGTATGATTTTTCACACACAAACTCACACACGCACACACACACACACACACACAAACACACACGTTGTTACTCTGCTGCTAAATAATAATGAAAAATGAATTTACAAATGAACTAATGCATATAACTCTCTGGAATTAATGTTCCAGGCTGTTGTCAGAATTTCGGAGTGAAGTTTTGTGATTGAACTCTTTGTGATTTTATTCCAAAACCAGAAGAAGTCAAACTCACTGTTTATACAGACTTTACTTCGTGCTATGTTTTTAAAGTTTTAAACATTTAATGGCTTCGTTGGTTAACGTTTCGTTGGTGCATAATACTTTCTTCTTATCTTCAGAATGCTGGGATAAGAAGTTTACGTGCAGCATAGAGGCCTTAGATGGAAAATGCAGTGACTCAAGAATAGCCAAACGCTGCTCAAACTCCTGTAACCTTTGCCCAGTCATCAAAGGTCCGGACGCGATCACGCCGCAGTGATGCATCGTACTGGAAACTGAACCAACAGTTATTACTATACGTTAATTACAACAATTATTGGGTTGCTGCTTTTTCACAAATGCCCGCTTCTTCCATATATGTATTAGCTTATTACACTTTATACTGTCTGCATCTTTTAATGCCAAAACTTTAGCTTATTGGTTTAGTTGATTTTTTACTTCTCTGAGAACAAGAGGAGCAGAATAAAAACTATAAAATGTACCTTATGTGCTTTAGTGTTTTATAAAGAAAAAATTTCATGTTCAGAAAAAAGAAACGAACCTTAATTTCATGTTCGCATGATGGTTTCGCGTGACGCGTGATGTGTCAAACCCGAATCTCTGCACGAGTTTAAGGAGATTGCGACAGCAAGCCAAGATGTCGTTGCTTTCCTGCTCACTTGCTACCCTGTTTGTACAGGCGCCTAGCTCTCTTTGAGTTCTGCAACCATGCAAGCGAGACGAACTTAATTGTCAGTTGCCTACTCCTAGACAAAGTCAGCAGTTGGACTTGTTAAAAATTGATACTTGCCTGCCGGTATAGTCAGCTCGAGAATGATTAAACAACATACAACCAAAACGATCTGTACTTTAGATTTTGTTAATTTGTTAAAAATTAACTTCTGGAAATGCCTAATCGCTCAAAGCCGATGTCGAAAAACCGCAGCCTCTTGCCTTATGACAACAACACTAAATCTTGAAACACATACAAGCCATTTCTGTATCGTTTGTGGATCGTTCAGGGAAGGCTCAAACGAATTGCAAGTCCTGTTTCCCGTGGTCCATTTACCAAGGGCCATTTCAAGAAAGGGTAGAGTAGAACAGAGTCACGCTTTACCTTTCCTTTTACACTCTTTCTTTAAAAGGATTTGGTTAATGTTAACTCTACTCTGCCCATGATTTCCACGCAAATGCACAATAGTTTACTACTACAAATACAGCCATCGTATTCTGCACGATTATTCATATATAGTTCGCGCAAACGAGTGATGATTTTTGAGCTGGTTGAATGCGGGAATGCCACGCAAATTCCGAATAAAAATAATTTTTTTAAAAACTCGGTAAAATTTGACGGTGTGAGTCGTTAGATATGCACCCTTAGCGTACCCGCTTCTTAGTCAGACCCGAAACATTTTGAGTAATGATCCTTGGGTGCAGCACTTCTTGATTCGCTCTTGTTTATTTTCTGAATCCAATTTTAAAGCGGTGTGCGGGAGTGTACCGCTGCCCACCAATTTTTGAGCCAGGGAACGATATTATGCAGAAATGAAAGAACAAACGAAACTAAGATTGTTACTACAGCACCTCCCACCCGCAAAATTCGGGCCTGAGGTGGGAATCGAACCCACAACCTTTGGCGATCTAGGCCAACGCTCTACCGATTGAGCCACTCAGGCACAGTCGAATCAAGCTTAAGGGAGGGTTCCTGGTTTGGCCGATTTTCCGACCATCTCCGATTTTGCTCATTTTCACACATTTTGTTGTCCGATTGATATATTTTAAAAAGTTTTTGAAATAAAGGACGGATCTCTTACGGTTAGCGACTAATTTCACCTCAAGGTGGTGATTTTTTCCGTGCGCCAGAGAAATCTTGCCAACGACAAAACGGAGCACTTCAACGTCCATCTTATATCATAAATAGGATCTCGAAGGGTGATTTGTAGGAAGCAGAATTTTAATTAGGCCTTCAAAAATTTTTAATTAATTTTTTAAGTTTGCGAACAGTTAAATTTGACTGTTTTGCAATGTTAAAATTGGGGGTCAGCAAGTTTGATGACACATTCTGAAAGCAGTAAGGCCTAATTAAAAAGTCTACTTCCTACAAATCACAGCTTATGACAAGACAATTCGAACGATACCAATTGATCCTGGCTAGCTCTGGCCGATTTCGAGATTTCTCTGGCGCAGAAATCGCAATTGTTAGCAAAATTTCGGAAATTCCCGTTTTTTGGCAAACAACATAGAGCTATGGCAACACAGACCTATAAAATGTTAGGCTATCTATTTGCGCAACATTTTTGATGACATTAGATCAAGTTTGGGCACAAATGCTACAGGTCAGTTTACCCAGTTGGTCGCTGGGGTCAAATATGGGGGTCTGGCAACCGTAATCTCAAAAATAGCGATTTTTCAAATTTTTCAAAATATGTTAAATTTTATATCAATCGGAAGCTCGCATTGTCAGGAACACTTTTTCTTCTTAAACCATAGCCCGCAAATACACCAAATTCAAGTTATCGGCCGTTAAATGATTTTCCTGGTCAAGGCTTTCCAGCGCCGGTGCTCCTCCCTAAAATCACTAATAAACTCATAAAGAAAGGTTTTACATTAAAAGCTACCCTAACTTCTTTGTTTGCATCAGATAACAAACATACATACATAAACATAACGAAGCTCCATTCTCAAGGAAGTTCAGGTGTAAAGTGTCTTTATTTGCCGCGAAACCGCCGTTTCACCTGTTTTCAGATTGCATGTAATTAATAGCCAGTTACTCGTTAAGTACTGAACGAAACTACTCGTAATTGAAACTCGATTTGCAGAACACATATATGTGACAAAATTTTGTGAGCAAAACCTGTGACCATAAAATTTTTCATGGAGGACCCCCCCTTAAGTTTGAATTCGTCACCAAACTGTAGTGACATTTTAGAAGACGCTTTCGCGCCAGCCCACACAGTCTGATAGAACCAAACCAAACGACTGTTTGCCTTTTGCCACCGTTTCGGAATAACTTCCTGCATCAGCGGTACAGGATTTTAATTGTCTTCTTTTTGAAGAACGTCCAAAGCTGAGCTAGAATATACATCATCTTGATCGACTCTACCCTGATGTAAATTTTTTTAGGACTTTGAAGTTTTTGAAAAGGGTCACCTGAGACGACCACCGTGCTATGCGCCCCTTAAAACTTTTGTATACAAGTTTTCAGGTATTTTTTCAAAAAGCTTTCCGGTCCTCTTGGTCCCCCTTACCAAACTAAAATATAATTTTTTTTATTTTTTAAGTTTTAAGATTTTTGAACTTTTGAATTCATAAGCCTCCAGTATGCAACATTCAAAATTTTAAACTTATTGGTCAGAAAAGGCAAACGTTATGGCTGAGGGGAAGCGCAACAGACCCAAATTTGCTCTTCTTCATGATCCACTAGTCAAAAGCAATTTAAATTCCATCTGTTGTATGAAATTTTTACAATAAAGGTTAACAAATGACATAAATTTTACTCTAATCTATAGAATACTTGATATCAGTCCGATTCTCGTCCGCTCATCAAAGATAAACAGATTTTAGTAGAGGTGAAAACAATTTTGTAGTGTCCGACTGCATCATAGTTTACGCAGATATAGTAAGACTTAGACGTGTTAGCAGATTCTTACAAAACATTATCATAAGTTCGACTTATTTTCTGAATTTTTACACATATGAGATTCCAAGTACACTGCTTCTCGTCCACTCATCCAGAAAGGGCAGGCGTTAGCGGAAAACCCTCAGTGTCATTAAAATGATTTGATCGGGGATAAACAGTGACATTCTATAAATTAGAAACTTAAAAATAAAGCTAAATTTCTTTCTCAATTTTTTACGCTAACACCTGTCCATTCTGGATGAGTCGACGGGAAGCAGCGTACTTGCGATCTCATGTGTAGAAATTCAAAAATTAAGGAGAATTTTTTATATTTTTGTGAGTATCTGCTAACACGTCGAATTCTTAGTATTTCTGCACAAACTATGATGCAGCTGACACTGGACAATTGTTTTTCACTTGATCAATGAAAAGTAATGGGTGGATCAGGAAGTAGTCCACCCACGAATCATGACTCAAAAGGTTACGGATCTGACTCAAGAAGTATGTACGCTAAGCCTACATTCGTGGATTCACTATGGCTTGCAATGCACCCACACTAAAGGAATGTCAGACGGAGCATCAAACCGAGGTGGTAAGCTATAGTTGTTGCCATGGTTGTTTGTTTAATAATTCTACTACTGAAACTTAATAATTAAATTAATTAATTAACTAACTCGAAATGCTGAGTTTGAGAACAACCACAATAGCTAGCCACTGTCTTCTGCTTGCAGGCTACCGTTTGCGAAACTAAACAAAGACTATAGATATTCGTGTACATATTTTTGGAATGATACACGTTTACCAATGCACTGATCGCAATTACATGTTTTACCAAGGATCATTCCTTTTTACCATCCCAATACCCAGCGCTTATGTATGTATGTGTTTTTGATCACGCTGAGTGCAACAGTTTAATACACACCCTAGTGTGCTTTCGCGAGGAGGGGTAACGCCATACCAATTTTGCTCACGGTCCAGGATCTGGCGTTGAATAATTGCAGAAAGCAACTACCCGAGGCGAAGGCAAGGCATGATCACGATGCTTTGACCGCATCATGACCACCCGTCAGCTCCATTCACAAGGGTTTCCCCTCATGGACGGCCAACTCCTTGAAAAACTCGGATAAGTACAAACTACAATTAGGGGGGATGTATTCCTCTCTAATCATAAGTGGTTGACTGGTGCTAGCTGGAACCAGAGAATTTTGGCTGGATGAAATGAAATAAAATGGAGTTAGAAGATTTTAGAGATGGATCCTTAGGGTACCAAATTTGTGTGATATATTCGGCAATATTTGGTACAACTGATCCTCTCCCTCCAAAACTAATTATTCCAAGTGTGAGACTTTGAATTTGCTTGTGATCTCTCTTTATGGCTTAAATTTATATACAATGATAACCAGCTGGTTTCAATTATATGAGCGTTTATTATTTTGTACATGGAACATTCTCTTTAAAGCTCTTGCAGCTTATTTTCTTAAAGCATTCGCGCGGATTTGAAGAGGTTTTAAATTATTTAAATTGGCCAGTTACCGAAAGGTTAACACCTATTTTATGCCACGAAACCTCCTCAATAAGTAGTTTTAGGCTCATGCCCAAGATTTCCTGATTGAATATGTTAACATTCGAAAAATCAAAATAAACTTAGCTTTAGTGACACAACCACACCGTACCGTGGCAGATCCAATGCCGAGTTGCAACAGTTTATAACTTTAATTCTCAGTGTTAGCTGTGTGTAAGCTAAACGCGTCTATCAAAAGATTTTAAGTAAACTAGCCAAGCAAGAGTCCGCGACTAGGGCGACTTAAAATTGCGCTTAATTAATTCCCAGATGTGTCATCACTGGCAATACCGGTCAGCTCTATTCCAGCAAATTCAGCTTGATACCATGGAATTTGGTTAAGGCCAATGCTTGACAGCGGATTTCCAGCGGTGTTAGCGTGATTCCATAGATTAGTTTTGAGGCTATGTCCAGTCTTAGCCGTGTGTCAACTTAAATTCCAAAAAATTGGCCAACTAATTTTAAAGCCTACGTACCAGTACAGTCTAAGCCATATCTAATCTTCAACTAAGAAACTTGGCTTGGTTCAGCCAACAGATTTCATGAAGCCAGCAGTATTCCATCCAAGCCAACAAGGTACTCTGGAGTTTAGTCTTGATTAAGCCTGGATTATTGTTTGCAGCCGTGTCACATCAATTTAGTTTAAAAAATTTGGAGGCAATACTCAGTTTGAGCATATCTGCAGAACCGTGCTTGGTTTGCGTACTCAATATCTTTCGATAGACGCAATAGATAATAAACTTAAGGTGTAGACCTATATTGAGCTAACTAAGAATAGATTCAATCAGGAACTTCTGGGGCCAATGTTATCAAAGTTGGGTTGAGTTCAACCCGGGTTTACCCATTTTTGGGTTCAACCATAAAATTTTAGGTTTGGCTAAACCCCGATGGTCAACCCTTATGTTATCAAACTTTTTGGGGTTGGGTTAGGTCAATCCGGGTTGACCTGTTTCAACCCTGGTTTAAAAACTGTTTTCGACCCATTTTTCAAACTTGGCTTTCCAAATCAGCTTAGTTTGCAGAAGGCGCAGGTTTGCGATGCCTTGTCCCAACAAACTGCAGTTTGAGACACTTATATATTCACACCAACACCAACTTACCATCGGTGGCAAAAGTTTAAGAAGTATTGATGATGATTGTGGCAAAAAGGCAATAAAAAGTGAAATGTTTTCCTTAAGAAAAGATTGGAGCACGATTGTATTCTATTTATTATTGCTGGTATGTTGTATTTTAAGGTGGTGATTCCCTTTGGTCACATAAAGTTTGCACCATTATTACTCATTCATTACTTGGAGTTAAGAAGCCATTTTTATATCAAAATGTAGCTTGACATTTTCTCTTTCTAATGCATACCATGAAACTAATGTTGCTTTTATAAAATATTTTTAACACATTTTAGAAGAAGTATAATTTTCCAGAATATTTGCAGACTCAAGTAATTCTTTTCGCGAGACATCGGTTATATCATTCGATAACTCCATCAAATAGCTGGGGACGATTTTTTATTTATTGTGAAATCGCTCTTCGTTGTAGAGAAATAAGCTGAAATGTGTGCGTAACCTGTATTTTGCCTACTTTTTCCAAATTTGTCAAGCGATTACTTTAGCTAGAAAGCAGCAATCGGGACAACTAAAAAATCGTCCCTGGGTATATTTGTGCAGAACACGTTTGTTCAGCAGCAACCCTCCAGCTTGCATGGTGAATGCTCCACAATCTTTGGAAAAAAATTGGTCGTGTTTTTGTAAAACAACATTTTTTATGATAGCATCCTACAGGAGAGCTGTTGGAAGACGATCATGCGTCGGATGATTTGTCCCTGTGAGACCTTCAGATCGACGCCCTTAGTTTGATTTTACGGCTTGCGTAGTTCAAGAAATATTGGATTATTTGATTTCTGCAAAAATGACAAGTTTTCGACGCCAAAATAAGAAAATCGGCTATATCTCACGGTAGAAAAAAAGCTAGGAACTTGCTTTAAAAAGCAAAATGTGAAGCTCAATGAGATCTTTCGAATGAATATAGTCATAACTGTATAGCTGCTGCTAAACATTCAGAAATTGGGAAAAACCACTCTGACCGGAAATCTCGAATTTTTGAATCGGGATTGCGCGGAGAGTGTTAGAACGCTAAAAGAACTTATTTCGGAAAGTTTCATCAAATTTCATCATGGTTTACGCCGCCAAATAACAATATGTGCCCAAAAGGAATCACCACCTTAAGCGAATGTTTAGCAGACTATGGTCGTGTTAACTTTAGTTCAATGCAAATTGATTTATAAAACAAAATTGATAAAATGAAATTGACAAAAGGAAACGAGATCGTTGTTCTCTGTTAATTCAACCTGGCTTGAAATCTCAACCCTCATCAATGAGATTCTGCTATTTCAACCCGAAAACTAGCCCAAATTTTGAACCCAAATTTAATGATAACAGAGGGATGGAACTGATTTAAACCCCAACCCTATTATTTCAGCCCGGGTTTATTCAACCCAGTTTTGATAACATTGGGTCGAAATTTCCAATCCCAATCTCAAACGGGATTGAGGTTTCAACCCGGGTGGAGATGCTTGATAACATCGTCCCCCTGTTCTGCTGCCCATTACATCCAGCAAAAAAAATTGAAACTCAGCAAAAAAAAGAATCTTCGCGCGTGGCCTTGCTGATAGAAAAATCTCGATCGCAACTTAAATTCAGTATGATCGAAAACCTACCCAATTAAATTTTAGTTCGACTGGTCAAGTTTTAAAATTTTTTTCACTGTTAATGAATGGGAAAATACCCGAAACCCCGATTAAGCCTAAACCTAGAATAATAAAAGAAGCATTATTCTGGTTGTACTGATTTTTAAAGGTGCTACAATACTATTGCATATAAAAGAAGTAGACATTGAAAAGAGTCATTATCGGACTCTATATTGTATTAAATAAAATAGGTTTGATTGTCAGGTCAGCTTACTTCACCGGCCAGTTTTAACATTATTGAACATTGAATATTGCCAAAATTTTTTAGTTTTGCGCCAAAAACATCTCGAAACTGGAGAGAGTTACAATGAAGCAGTTGGCGTTATCGTAACCGCCTATTTAAATAATAAGGGGGCCTTGGAATTAGACTTTTTTATGTACGCCTTTCAATTAGAGCAGTTTACAATTATTTACAACGACCCTACCTTTCATCCACAAGAAATTGACATTTTTCCATTGCTAACTTCAAACATAATTTTTTAAAAATCTTTTTGGTCCTAAGTCAAAATTCTACTTGGATGATAACGCAGTTTATGAGCATAGCTGCAATCTAAATACAAAATTATACAGATTCGTGACCATTCAATCAGGAATTCTTTTGGTGCAAGAATAAAGTCACCACTTTTCCGTTTCCTATGATTTACAAATGTCGTCCCCAGCTTTGAGGTAAAATTACTCAGCAACCACAATAAATCCGACATTAATTTCAAAATATCTCGCTCAGACAAGAATGTACGTGAAAGTGATCGAAATCGGAAATGAAGGGAAAAGGGCTTACCCGAGAACACCCCAGACCGAAAAAGAACGGGTGAGGCCAGCCACAAGGAGGACAAAGGTCAGTCCTTCTCGTCCAGAAGGGAAAAATTTACACCCCTTGGAAATTTTTCCAAAAATTGAACTTAGCACCGAGCTAAATTTTATTTGTTGCAATCTAGTGATAATATTTTAAAAATAAAACTCTAAAAATGAAAACTAATTTTCTGGAAATCCTATTCGTTTTTCATTTTTCAGTTGTAGTATCATCAAGACTACATAATAGCTAAGAGTAGAAAACTCTTACGCTAGCATGTACAAATCGTGTAAGGTATGCTCGTTTCAGCAACTCTGGACCTCCCCGTAACTTCCGGGAGGGGGTTCCACTTTGCACTACGCTTTTGCATAAGCGTATGTCTGCTCGATGATTGGCCCATTAGCCTAAGGCTTATAGTGAGGTAATTTATTTGACTTTTTAAATTAATTAATTATAAATTTAATTAGCCTAAATGCAATTAATAATAATCTGCAACA
>JASAND010027200.1:0-11724 GCA_030248195.1 Trissonchulus latispiculum
ACTTAGATCTTGTGCTCAAAAGTGGTTAAAAAGTTAGTTTCTAATTGGTCATCGTTTCAAAAGAAGTTCCTACATAAAACGGAGTCTAAAAGATCTTGCCTATGTTAAGTTTTAGTTTAAGTATTGTGTCCAAGCCATAATTAATTGTCATTGTATAATTGTTTAAATCAGAGTTGCCAGTCCCAAATAAGCATTTTTCAACTAATACTAGAAGAAAAGCCTAAGGTTACTCCAACATTAACACAAAAGAAGGGCACTTACAAGCTTAGTTTGGATTAATCAGTCTAAATAATGAACTACTACACACGAAGTAATAGAAATCATAACAATAAGGTCAATTCCAAAATTCCCCTTTCTGAAAGGACAGGTGTCCTTTCCCTCAGTGGCCCGGGTGTGGTCACTTTCCCCTTCCATTGCTAGAAGTTAATAAGAACGGAAGAATCGTAAAACTCTAGAAATCCTAGTGTTGGTGTAAAAACGAAACTAATAATTATTATGACAAGGAATCCAACATTTCTAGCTGAAAAGAATACACTAATCCTTGTCAGCAGTGTTTCAAAAGCCTTTTCAGTGTCTAATAACACATATTGGAAGATGGTTTGACTAAATAATCACATAATTAGGTTATACGTAAGAAATTAAAAGTAATAAGTACCTAAGTATGTTTATTTGCAATAATTTGTGTTTTACAATGTTTTAAGGCCTTAATTTGTTATTAATCATGTTAATTAATGTTAGTTAGGCTTAATTTATGTTAATTAGCTAAGTATTACGTAAGAAATGAATTTTTAGTCTGTGACGCAACTTAGGCTCATATGAAAGAGAAATTTCTCCCATTTCCAAAAATGCAATTCCCACGTTTTAACTCCCAAAATTGAGTGAGTTATAAGTAAAAATGTTTTAGTAAGATTAGCTTTTATTTCCTAATCTACTTTGCTTAAAAGGAAAGTCCAAAAAGGGGACTTCTAAAAAACCTTTATACTAACTTTCCTTCCTCCTTTCCTTTCTCTTTTCTTTGTCTGGGAGGTTGTCTACCTCCCAGACTACAAGGCAGCCAGGTGCGCTGCTGTTCCCCCTTTCTTTCATCTTTTCCTACGTACGCCAGGCTTGTCCTCAGGTGAACTTATGTTGGGCCTAGTCCAACAAGAAGAGGACAACAAAAGTTCGCCTCTAGAAAAGAAAAGAGGACACAAATTTTAACACATAGGTAAAGTTCAGAGGGGGCTTAATTAATTCCCCACAATTAAAATTATGATGAAAATTAGTCAGTTATGCCTAGCTAAACTTGTAGAATATTAAGGTTCTCTCTTTACGTCTTTAGCACTTACGTAAATTGCGTAAAAGTTGAAAACAAAAGCTAAAATTTGTAGTATTTCCCCTTTGGTTACGTTTACATGTTAACCAAAATTTTGCAAAGTTTTGCAGAATTTCAGCATCGAGAATTAATCAAAAAAGGGGTCAGTTGGGGGCAATATGTCCCCATTATCGTTAATCTTCCCTCCCTCGGGCCGGCCGGTCGGGCAAGCCACTAGTTTGGCCTATGGTAGAGATAGGAAGCTTCTGGAAGTTTCTAGAAACTTCCAGAAGTTTACACTCAAAATTTTAGGAAAAGTTTAAGACTTCTTTCGACCTGAGCTGTCAGCGAGCTGTCAGTGAGCTGTCAGCTCGAATCCCAAAAATTTTAAGCTCATTAGTGTTCGTTTAGTTGCGACCGACAGCGGTCGGTTTTTAACTCCTCTTCCCCGTGCGTATTACTTCTCGGACCACTGGTGTGGTACGGGAATATAGTAATACGCACTCCCCCTTAGGACGCATTTAGGACTTTTCTGGCCCACACTGGCCAGAAAAGGGCTGAGATACAAACACGAACACTCCAATCTGAGGAGCCTATGGGTTTCTTATGCCCGGCTCAAGAATTACTGCATAGGACAAAATTTAGGGATTTTTTATAGTGGCCTTTGGCCAAACTTTCATATTGCGTTTTTCGGCCTTCGGGCCTTATTTTTTATATGGTATTATGGGGCCTTCATGGCCAGTTTTTACGGAATTTTTGGGCCAGCGAGCCCCGATTTCATAAGCTATTTTTGGGCCTAAGGCCATTCTTTTATGTTCCATAGCATGTTGGGCCTCCGGGCCAGTTTTATTTATCTTTTATTTTATTATTTGAATAATTCAAAAAGTAATAGGCAGTTCATGTAAACCCCTCCTGTGCGATGGAGGTCTTGAAGCATGCCCACCTTTCTCTTTTTTTACTTTCTCGTTTTAATCCTTTTCTTTATCAAGCCACGGCCTTTTTGGCCTAAAAATTAGTAGGCCTTCACGGCCAAATTATTCTCTTTATTTGACACTTTTGGGGTTATTTTTTGTAGTTTTCCTGGGTTTATGAGTGGGACCCCAAATCCGTAGTTCTGAGCTAGAGAGCCCCTTAATTACGGCTCTGAAATTATTAAGCTAGTTAAGAACAAGTAACTCCCCACAGCCGGCAACTAGGAGTTGCCGGCCATGTTCTCAAAAACGCCATATTGCACAAAAAATTATACTGTCAGTATTATATTTTATTTTTAGCGTTAGGTCGGCATTAAAATCACTAGGTATAAAAATTATAGGGTGTTTTAAAAGCCAATTCTTAAAACATGAGTCGTTCTACTTTTAATTTAATTAATTATTAAGCAGCCGTTTAAGAGGAATGGCCGGCTTCCTCAATTTTTGTAGCATTAACTAATTGTGTATTCAGTTTAATTAACTGTTCTTTGTTGTTAGTAATAATTGCTTAGCAATTATTACTCACTGGCTTTCATCTAAATTTAAGTTGTACCTTTGCAGTTTAAGTTTTTCACAAAATTTCTTGTATGGGCAATTCTGAGGAATTGCAAAAGCTGTAAAACCTGCGCACAACAAAGATCAAAGTTTACAAACTTCTTACACAAATGAGCCTAAGTTTAAATCATTAGTTAGTCTAAGTAGTTAGATAGTTATTAGTATGAATGTGCTGTATAATTGGAGTGTGAATGTTTTGTGAGTCCGAAGTGTGAATGCTTTGTAAGTCTGAAGTGTGAATGTTTTGTACAATTGAAGCGTGAATGTGTTGCAAAATTAATGTGTGAATGTGTCCCCAAAAAGTACCTAAGGTGGTTATTCGGGTAAACTCCTCATGGAGCGTGAGGTTCCGAAATTAACCAAGTTTCAAGAATGATTGTAGAGTTTCAAGAATGTTTGGTTGAATGATTGTAGAGTGCTCTGATTTGTACGTATGTAGAATGAATGATTTTGTATAATTGTGGTGGCAGCTCACGGAAACTCCCCTTGTACGATAGGGGTTGTGAGGATTGTCAAATCAGTATGAATGTCAATTGGATGAATGAGTATTAATAATGTAGTTATTAATATTGGGATAATCCGGGAAGCTCAAAGTTTAATAAATCGTGGTAAACTCTGCCAACAATTATCAAATTGCAAATCACATCGAACTCCACATTAATTAAAGATAGTATTTTAAACAGTCCAAAATACCAGTCAAAGCGGATTATCTTAATGCATGATAGTTCACTGGTTCTCATCTGGTGCATGAGGCCAATACTTGCGAAATTGTCCTAAAACTCCTGTATTTGGCAGGAAAGTGGTGTGAACGTGTACAAATGGTTGTTTGTTGCTGAATGTTTGTTGATCTGAGGGATATGAGTGTGACAAACAGTGTGAATGAGTACCTACTTCAGTATTAGGGTAATATGCAAATTAGGTAGCTAATATGGTCCAGGGTCACGGGGACCCCCAGGATAGCCGGCATTACCAGGTGGTCCTCGATTCGTCCACGTAGGTATGCCCGCAAGAAGGGAGTGGACGAATCGCAGATAAAGGGCTTCGTGCTGGTCTGTTTCATCTGTCTAGAGCTGAATTTTGTTCCAAGACTTGTAATATAAATTAGCTAAGCTGTCCATTGTTTCGTATTAATTATATGTGTCTATTAGCTAAATCTGTGCCAGTAAATTTACCTCAAGCTAGTAGTTCTTGCAGTACACTGCGAAATAACTCATACGTTTTGTCAGCCTTTAGCATAAAAGGCAGAAGTTAGCTTTAATCAAATTGCAAGAATTATGTCAAAATTGTTATTCTTGCCCTCACTGGTTCTCGCTAACGGGGCAACTAATTTGGTTGTAGTTTACATTTTTGCAAAGTATATTATCTGTACAGTTTAGACTTTTTATGCCAACTTGTAACTGCAAAAGGGTAAACGTTTTACGTCGAAAATACTAGCCAAATCTGACTGTAAGCATCAAATTATACTCGTTAATCAATGCAAACGAGCAATTATGGGATTTAATGGCACACACGGTTAATATCTTTACGTAAGCATCAAATAAACCTAAAATCACAGGAAACAGGTGCTTTCCTGTCACAAAAGTCCTAACTGGCAGAAAAGCCTTTAGGCCTCAAATCTAATTATGCGCAGACCGAATATGACTGTAAAGAATACATGTTGAATCGGCGATTTCCGGCATTCCGATGCAGGAAATCGCCCAAAAACTCATATTCGGCAAGATTTTATCTATATCAAGCCAATACCGCCTAATTAGTCACATTTCATCCCACAAAAGCGGTCAAAGTGTGTTAATTCTGCTTTTCAGCAAAATCTTAATCAGAATTAACTAAAGTTCTAATTTTCGTCTCTGAAAGCCTTAAAAGTGAGTAATAGTTGCTGGGTTTGATTCCCGCACTTGTATTCTGAACTAATGGGTTTTAACCCATTTGATTCAGGTTCATCGAAGGTCATTCCTGCCGGATTCGGATCCTCAGTATTCTGATCCAGTGGAGCTTTGAGCGAATTGATGAGCCAGTGTCTGTAGAAGCAGTAGTCCAGTTATCCAGTAGATTAGCCAGTAGTGATTGATATTGATTTGCCTGATCCGATTCTGATCCTGTTAAGCGCTATTCAGTACAATTGAAGGTACATTGGAGGAAAATTGCAGTCTAAGAATCTGAGGCAGAGACTTGACCAAAGGGAACCTAATCATTGTCGGGTGAACCTGAAACTGTACCGGAATTTAATCTTTGTTCACTGTTTATTCTCGCGTTTTAAAAAGCATCCAAAAATGTGTTCTTTTGTCCGATCATCTATCCTCTTTTTGGAAGTCATCATCCCCGTGCTGTCTCTGGCTTAGGCCAACTGCATATCTATACTAGAAGAGTACAACTGATCAACGAAGGAAGATAGCAAATCCTATTAAAATTAACTGTTTAATTTAAATTATAATTATACTTGTAGCCATCTCCTGGTAACACCCCGCCTGGACCGACCCCTACATTGTCTCCAGTCCAACTGTCCGAAACCACTCGTGAGGTTGCAGGTGTAACCTGACGAGATCACCCAACTCCATAGACCGGAATTGTAATATCCGACACTCTGTTAAATTTAGTTAATTATTTGTTATATTGAACCTGTATTGTAGTTTTCTGTAAAGGACGAATAGAGAGTAGATTTGAGTTTAAATACACGACACGCAACACACCTAACGTGCCCAGTCATAATACCTGAAGAAGAGGACTAATAAATTAGTCTTAACCGATCAGTCACTAACTTAGTTAATCTAATATTTGGAAATCTCCAGTCCCTTAAAATAATTCACTCTCCCCAATCAAGGGCTGGCAACTCTGGTAAATCTAGTAATCTGTACCGTTTCAGTGTTGTAATTCGAGTTGTTGTTAATAATTGGTGTGTAACCCTTTTTGTCCTCCCTTGTTGTAAGCATAGCATTCTTGGCTAATAAATTAATCTTGTTGCGTGCAAATCGTAGTCTACATTTCAGCTGCTGAAAAGAGATCCAGGTGAGATCTCCCAGGAACACTCAAAGGGTAAATTGCTCAGATCCTAGTAAGTTGGATCTGAATCGAGAGTTAGAGACTAACAGTCTGATCTTAGAGTTTTGACCTGTTGCGTCAGAACATTCCTATCCATACTCCAGGTGCGATTGGATAGAGCCTAACCCTCTTCGCCTAAACGAACTCACAATAGTACCCCTAACAGGTTAGCTGTAGAGATCCCCGATTTTGGCAAATCACCTTTCGGGAATCTGGTACATAAGTTTGTCTCCCTAGGCAAACGCGCTAACCTTCCGTGTGATTGAACTTTTAACCTAAGCGACCCCACTTTCGAAATCAAATCAAATTAGTCAAGTTTTCTATTCTAATCTCACTCAGTTCATTACACAGGCTGTTTAGTTTCGTTCGGATTCAACGATTTAGGAAAAGTTCAGCTGGCGGTTTAGCAGTTGCTCTATGACGTGTCGTACGATGAGTTGTCAGAATCATCTTTAATTTATCTTTCCAGGTATGACGAAACTGTTATGGGGTTGCAATTTAATTTATTTAAATCCTGGCAATAAAAAAATCGGCACTGTATCCTTTATTACCATAGGTAAAAGGTAAGGAGGCTCTTCCAAATGTCGTAATTGGAGGTGGTGTCTAAAGCCAGGAACAGGAACGGAACAGGAATAGGAAAACAAATCTAAAACCAGGAACAGGAACAGGAACAGGAACGGGGTCTAATTTCAGAAACAGAACCAGGAACAAGGGTCTAATTTCAGGAACAGGAACGGGGGTCTAATTTCAGGATCCGAATCTGGAACGGGGGTCTAATTTCAGGAACGGGAACGGGGGTCTAAATTCTGGAACAGGAAGGAGGGTCTAATTTCAGGAGCAGAGGTCTAATTTCAGGAACAGAAAGAGGGGTCTGATTTCAGGAACAGAGACGGGGGTCTAATTTCAGGAACAGAATTAGGAACAGGGGTCTAATTTCAGGAACAGAACCACGATTAGGGGTCTAATTCCTGGAACAGCAGCGGGGGCCCTGTAATTTTTACTATTCGAGAGGCCGGTAAAAAATGCAGAAGTTACTTTTGTGAAAAATACAGGAAGCTCCGCTAGTGACTGACCGCACAGGAGCACTTTTGTAGAAAACTACAGGAACTCCTGTAGCTTCTACAGTAGTCTTTTTAAGAGTGTAGGCAGAAGCTCCCACCTATGGTGTATAACTGCTATCCATTCTTTGCTATACTATTCCCCCGCAGGACAAACGGCACACGTGTGATTTCGATAAAACCAAAATCAAAATTCTAAAACTAAAATCAACCCATGAAAAGGATTTGAATTTTGATTTTTGTTTTGTTGTATGGGCCCACATCAAATTTCAAAACGTATATTTCTAATTTTTTCAATAATCAAAAAAGCAAAAAACAAATAACCCTCGATTGTATTTTGTTTTTAGTTTTTTACATAAAAACCAATATCAAATGGTAAGAACGTACACGGACACGGGAGAAAATTTGATTATTGATTGTTGATTTTCGTTTTTCTGGTTCAAAAACGAAAATCAAAGATCAAACTGTACTTTTCTGAATCAACAAAAATCAAAAATCAAAAAAATTTGAGCGTTGATTTTTGTTTTTTGATTTCTCAACATTTCGGAAAATCAAATGATCGCGCAATACACTGACAGATGATGTTTCAAAGGGAAACGAGATCTGACAGCTTGTCAGAGTCTTCGGTGTTTACACTTGCTCACCTCATACGTATATCTCATGCGTGTGCTCCTTTAGCTTTCATCTCCCCCAGATCTAGGTCACCCCTAGAATCAGTATTTTTTCCGGAATTTGGGAGGAGCCGTGAAAACCGAAAAATACGATTCTTCTCCTCCCAAAACTCCTGCGCTACATATTATGTTTGTCTAGGACACTGCCGCCTTTCAACATTATGGAAATGCTCGGACTGAATAGAGATCGTCGGAAATCTGAAGGTCTACCGCCAATTGTTATCAGTAATCACGAGACTGCATCCAGGCTGACGGAGCGAAGTCATGCTTCCGGATTTGACGGCACCGAATCAGCAGTCGGTCGGCATCGATCTGAAGGATCGGTAGATGCTGGACTTCCGCTTCACGTTAATCCAATGACATTTAGAAAGCGATGTTTGCACAGTCTATTTTTAACATTTTTCTCAATATTCATGCTTGTTGGAATTCTGTTGACCAGTTTGGGTTTCTTTAATTTTGGCCAAAAACAGCTGGTGGAAGCAGTTAGATACTTAGGAATTACTGCCCTCATTTTGTGTGTCACATTCTTAATCTGTTCATGCCGTAAGTCACCGTTTCTGGCGTCTATTGTCTGCTAACAATTAATTAACTAATCAAATTAATTAATAAACCATCAGCATTTGGGTTAAATAAGATCTCAGTGATTTATGATCAGACTTCTTGTTAGTAAATAGTTTTCGTTGATTGCAAATATTTTTAGCATTGTTGCTATTAGTCTATTGGTTCTATACGTTTTGTTATTGTTTTGTTTTGGATTTTCCTATTCCTATTCCTATTTCTATTTCTTTTGCAGTAATATCTACGTGACTGGTTTCAGTTGTACTGTCAGAATGCGTACTAAAGGCAATGAAGCGAGCAACGGTGAAGAGAAATAAAAGTTCCATTTATGACTCTTACATGCCAATGAGTCCTGATAGAAGTCTTTCCGTTCATAATACATCCTTTACTAATACTAATGGAGTTGTTCCAGGTGAATGCTGCAGATAGTTGAGCAGAAGTTTCTGCGACTGAACACATTTGCTACTTTGACAGGATGTAGTATTGGATTGTTTGTTGTGGCCCTGACGGTTTTAACCATTTTAAATTTAAATAATTTTTGGTAAATTTTGATTGATGGTTTTTGCCAGTTTCTCAAACCATGAACAGGGACCTTCATATCGCTTGTGCATTGGTTGT
The DNA here is from genome assembly GCA_030248195.1 of Trissonchulus latispiculum. NCBI lineage: Eukaryota > Metazoa > Nematoda > Enoplea > Enoplida > Ironidae > Trissonchulus > Trissonchulus latispiculum. The sequence continues at coordinate 8,759 of JASAND010027200.1, forward strand.
AATTCATTCAACTGGAAGCCAGCGTGTTTAGCATGCACGAGTTCATTCAGTTTGCGCTCTTTATTAAATTTACACCGAAATGATAGAATAGATTAACCAAATAGCTTCAGCTAAAAAAGAAAAAACAAGCAGTTGATATAGGAATTTTGATTTTGATCTGGAATTTAGTTACCGCAGGTTTTCTGTATTATTTACTTACTATGCAAGCTGGCTATGTATGCAAACGATTATAGGTGCCGCTACCGATTTCACGGAAACTTCGTCATTGAAGGATCCTGTTCTATGCAATACTCACAACGCTTCTGCCTGTTCATCCAGAACGGCATCAGCTTCCTCGGCCCCAATTGATCATAAACTCAGCGACAACAGCGGCAGTACATGCTTTGATTATGTTAGTTTCAGGTTAGTGCAAGCACTGTGATTTTAGCCTACAAATATTATGCTAACCGATCAAATACAATATATTTGCTAAATATAATCCTAGGGATAATAATATTGGAGTTGTCACATAAGGACATATTAATCTACGTAGTACGTACTTCTACCTAGAGCGTCGGTCTAGTTAACCGAAGGTTGTGGGTTCGATCCCCACCTCAGGAACGAATTTTTCGGGTCTGTGGTGCTGTAGTGACAACTTTCTTTCTTTCGACTATTATCTTATCTTTCATCACCCCAAATATAACAAGCTTCGCTGCTAATACAGTACAATCAGCTGTTAAACTGTTCACTACCAACCAGAATGCTACAACCTTTAAGCTCAATTAGTCGCACGCAGAAATAGCCGAAATCAGCTTGTAAATGGTTTCATTCATTTTAGCGCTGATCCGGTTTAACCAAGGAAATAAGAGTTCCATTTTTGGTGACGTTGCTGGAAATTGAAATCAGCACAGAATTGATTATGGGAAGGATAGTCAGAATACGAAACCAAAGGAATATTACTATTTCGCAGTGATTTTGACATATAATTTCTAGTTTCTACTATTGTCTGGCTGTCCTCAAAGTTACTCTGGTACCCGTCCCACGTAAAGAAGATCGTTCAGTATTTAATGTGGCACGTCTGGTTCAATGGTGAAAGGGTGACAAGTTATTTCTTGATCCGTGTTTCGTTCATCTAAAAACTTGAGACAGGACGCTTAACTTAGATAAGCAAAAAGCTTAAAATGTTTTTGATGTAATGCCGTACAATATTCTGCGCAGACAAGGAAACTTGGAATTTAAACAATGGCTTTCTTAAGTTTTAGATGACACAATAATACAAATTATTCTGCGGTGCTATTAGAACAGTTCGGAAAGTTGGTCGAATGCTTGTTAAAAGCTAATAGCGAATATCGAAGCCATGTTTTATTTGTTAATAAAGTAAATCTAATATGGAAAAGATATATCGAATATAGCATGTTTAGCGATTTAAAAATGGAGTTTCCCTTTTCATGCAGTTAGCGTCAACCGTCAACCTCTCTGTATTTAACTTTATAACATAGAATACGTGCATCTAGTTGCAATCAGCTATCCGACGTTCGTGCATTTTGGTGTCATTTGCCTTCCACAAAAAGTGTCTATTATTTTCATGTTCCACTTTTAGTAAAATTCACAATTTTTTGCAACACGTATACCACATATTCTAAACACGTTTACAGTCTCGTACTGTATAAGCTGACCCAGTTCATTTACTGCTAAGGATTAGGCTGACCATGAAATGAAAGTGAAATAATTGGATATGAACAACAGTTCAGCATTTTAAATTCAAAAGACGCATCTGCTTTCCCCTTGTATTAAACAGACCATTATTTAGCCAGAATGTAAGTTTTACTGCCTATATGTTAGCGTTCCAGTTAGATTTGTAAACTACAAAGGATTGATGGTAGGAATGGAGGGCATACTGTCCAAGACGTGATTTGAACACAAGGTTGTCAGTTTATGGGAGTTTTCTCCTCGGGTTTTCAATAAAGGCTGATAGGTTCTTTTGAAATAAAGTTCATTTGTAACTTTTTGAGTTAACTTATTAAGTGACGTGACACACTATGAATAAAAAATATTAATAAAGAGGCTGAATGAGTATCATGAATTAGTGTTGGGCCGTCGCTGCGGCCGACAATTTGGATGTCAACCAGTGGCCACTCTGCAACAATTCCACAGTACCGACCGACCAACCAACAGCTGCTCAATTTCGCTTGCAGTCACGCCAGAGTTCAATAATTAGCGCACGTCGAAAGCGGTGTCTTTTGAAGTTCAATGTTTGTTTTGATGAAAGTAATGAGCATTGAGATGCCTGAAGGGAGGTTTCCCCTTTTATCCCTTGACGTGAGGGCAAAGTTGCAGGTTTTGAACAAATTGGTTTTTCAGCAAACAGAGGGCTCCGTTTCTATTTTGACGCAAGTCTATCACGTGCGGAAAGGACACCTGGCTAAGAAACATTCCGCGTAGTTTTGGCTGACCGACCAGGGACCAACCCCTGGCCCTGGGCCCGTTGCATAAAAGTGATTAGTTGATTAGCAAAAGTAACTATGTCCATCTAACGTTGGTCATTCTTTTCCTCTTTGTAACACAGCTTCTACGGTATGATAAAAGCTTCTCTATCTCTTCCCGGAACAAATTGCTCGGGCGGACGGCGCTGTCTGCCAGACCTTCTTGGAGATTCTGGCAAACCCGGAACCGGCCCTTCAGGAACCTGTAACTCCGCCACTCGTGGAATGGGATGGGTGGTGGTTGCCCCATCGGAGGAAGAGGTACAGCCAACCAAGAGCCAAGTTCCCCGGAAGGCTTATGACTTGTATCGTAACCCAGAATCTGATCAATGTGGCGGCGCCAGGTATGATTATTTACTTTAACCAAGTAACTAACCGGACCTGTACGACGCAGAATAACACCTTGGGACCACCTAGGCTTGCTTCCGGTAAAGTCTTTGATCCATGCGCTGATCATGGATTCGATTTCTCGATCCAGTGAAGACCACCATATGTGGCTTCTAG
>JASAND010027201.1:0-30869 GCA_030248195.1 Trissonchulus latispiculum
CGACCTGTGGGTGTGTGCCCCACCCACAGTGGGTCCGGTGTGGGTCAAAAATGAAAGTCTTCAAAAGTGGTCAAGTTTGGTGTCAAATGAAAGCCCTTGGCGAGGCGATCAACTTTTGTCATTATACCCACAAAAAGTGGCCCCCACCGACCTGTGGGTGGGTGCCCCACCCACAGTGGGTCCAGTGTGGAGTCAAAATTAAAGTCTTCAAATGTGGTCATGTTTGGTATCGGAAATGAAAGCCCATTTGCTCACACATTGTCTCCTATTGCATTGTTCAAGCTCCATATCTGTGTTAGCTCACTGCTGGAAAGGGAACCTTTAAAATGACAGAAGGACAAGTAATAAAAATGCTCCTCTGGAGCATGAAAAAAGTAATATGGGTGATGGTGAGGTTGCAAAATCAAGAGAGGACTAGTCTTAAAAATGCTTAATATGGGGCTAGGTTCAAAAATAGAAGAGGACTAGGTTGTGAGCGAATTAATATGGGCACAGCTTCGCCGAACAACCCATATTCGCGGGATTTCACGTTTCGTCTTAACTTAGAGCTATCAATGTCAGTCAATAAAAAATTTAAACGTTGAATACTCATTGAATATAGCTGTTTGCATGCACTGTTAGACTAGCTAGGAATATATATACGTAAATTATCATAATTTTGTTGTGTTGAACTACGGCAGGATCTACTACTAGGAGAGATGTAAGGCTATGCTAAAGCTATTGGTCCAAGTCAGGGGGAAATAGAAGATCGTCGGAGAGTCCTAAATTATTCTTGAATATAAATTTTCCGTATAAATGGATATACGTAAATTGCGCAGGTTAGTATAAAGAATTTATCGAAGAAAGCGTTTGCTAAAATAAAAGTTCGAACAAAGCTCGAACACATACCGTAGCTGTAGATTATTTATGAACAATAAACTAAATGTATCGTGGATATGCATAATCATTTACATTTACAAACCGCGAATATGGGTTGTTCGGCGAAGCTGTGCCCATATTAATTCGCTCACAACCTAGTCCTCTTCTATTTTTGAACCTAGCCCCATATTAGGCATTTTTAAGACTAGTCCTCTCTTGATTTTGCAACCTCACCATCACCCATATTACTTTTTTCATGCTCCAGAGGAGCATTTTTATTACTTGTATATACAACTTTAACTCATTTTGTCTTGCACAGACAGCATTTTAGACCCATAGTCCTACGAGGAAAGTTGTTCCTCGTTTCATTAGCTATCGAATGATACCCAATTTGTCCAGATTTGGAAAAATTTAAAGATAGAATTTTTCTGCTATAAAGATCAAAGGTGCCGCCATAGCAGGTCATGTTCAATATTGACGCATTTTTTGGCCATATTATGTGACAGACTTGGATTTATTAATTTGCCAAGTTTGGTAACTTTTTACCACATAATGAGTGAGAAATTATCAAAAGAATGTGAAAATGATGAAAAATGGCTATTTTTATATACCAAAATTTGCTGTTTTGCTTCAAATTTTTTGAGCACACTATAGTTGATAGAAACTTGCGATTACTTTCATAAGACGTGTTTTTATGCGTAGAGTACAGCTATCCATTGGTCATGTCTGTACCTTTTGCCAATCGTTGAGGACAAGCAAAAGAGTATATATATATACTGTAGGTCCTGTTTTTCATTGTCCAAAAACGTCTGATTTTCCAAAATTTAAAAATAAAAATTAAATTAAAACTTCACCAGATGCACCCGCTTGAGTTTATAGCGAGTTTGTGTTCAAAATCATTATCAATTTTTAATTTTTGTATTTGAGCCGCCAGAATATATATATATATAGTTTTTTTTGGCAAGCAAAGGTATATATATATTTTTAGGCTCTTCTTTATTACATCAGAAACTGTGCTGGTTTTAGAAAACAAGTCTGAGATGACAGCCACACTAATTCAAGCAAAATGTTTACATACGTACTGATAATTGTGTCGAAAATTTTGTTTAATGGCCCTTATCAGGTTGAATAATGGGCCCGGACTTTCTGTAGGAAATTGCGTTTTTAATTTTGTAAACGATTTATAGGTCTATACCAGTTTTGTATCTGATGGCTTGGTAAACGGTCTGGTTTTAAAATTTTAAAAACTGCTGGTCTCTTGTTAGTCAATTTATTGTGATAAAGCCAACCTTGGATGCAGTTTTCTTTGATTTCGCAACAAACTATGGCTAATTTTACTATCAGACTGGTTTTTAAAATGATGTCTGTCTTTTCGAAAAATAAGTTTAAATTTTATTTAATTTATTCAAATTGCATTACATCCGTACTGTACGTAGTTAACAATAATTTATATTATGCATACTACTAGTTATAGATTTAAATAGTTTTTCATTACTACATATACTAATCTCTTGACTAGTTTTGCAGTTTTCCTGTTAACTTGTTAACGGAACTGATATGTATATAAGTAAGTAGAGTGCAGCTTAAGTTTCAAGCAAATATTTCTGACTAGGATTTGTTTGTTTCTGCGCATTTTGTTGCCAGAAGCAGTAAAGGCTGATCTTTTAATCTGTGCGTTGGACTAGCCTGAAAGGATTTAGCTAATTAGTAGGTAGGTAGTAATTAATTATATACGTGGAAATGAACGCTTACTCACCCTGCTTTATAGCAGCCCCGCGGCCGGGCATTACTTACGTAAAGTGTTGAAATGCCACGTGCTTTGTAGCAAACTTTTTCGAAAATCAAAAAGTTCCCTCTAAACGTCCCCAAACACTTTTAAGTCTTCCCAAGATTTAAGCTTTAGAATTCACCGACCAGCTAAAACCGGTTTGTTTTAATGTGGCTTAAGGCTTCATGTTAAAAACTTCATCTTTGCTAGTCTATTGCAGCATTCCTATGTTAGATTTTGTTCCGAAACTTGCAATTATTAGTTCATCATTGAGTTGCAGTTATTTTTTGTTAAGTGACACGCCCAGGCTTCTGGCCTTGTGCTTGGTCCGGGCCGGCCTCGAAACCTAGGAGAAGTTTTGTTAGGTCTAACTGCTTTCTACCGTTACCTTATATATATATATATATATATATATATATATATATATATATATATATATATATATATATATATAGTAAGATGTAGCTGATTTTTGACAGTTTTTAAATTTCGTTTTTGAGATTTTTTGATTTACTTTAGTTGGCTCCAATTATTTATTCCTCCTTTGAAGTGCACTCGTATTTTAAGACCTTCTGCACTGAATTTTTAGCATAAATCGGTACGCAAACGTTTATAACAGGATACAGCATGAGCTGCAGCTGTAGTAGTTCAAAGCCGTCATAGCTGTTTTTGCCATAACAAAGCAAAAAAAGTTTCATTTTGTCACCCCAAGGGGGGGTCTAGGCCCCATGACCCCCCACCACGGGTTGAGGCCTTGCTTCAGATAAACCGTTTGACTCATGGCGGCACACTTTGCCACCATTTGACGAAGAAATTATAACCTACAGTGATAAAAACAGATTCAAACAAGCTTCGTCATTCTTTGCAGCTGTTCTTTATTTCAACAGTTCATCCTGGAATTTTCATCTGATCTGTTTCCGTTACTGTATGCTAGAACAGCGCTGAAAACCTGTCCCTGTAGCTACGATTAACTTACTTAGTCTTCTATGTATGTGTTACGGTAGGCTTGAAAACAGATATTTTCAAATATTTGGACAGTCATGTGTTTTTGTTTCCGAAACATCTATTTTAAAAATTGTTACAATATAAAGTATAGATATACGTGTATTAGTTTTTTACATCGTATTTCACTTATATATATATATATATATATATTGTGGTTATGTAGTTGCTCATTATATATGCTTGTTACACATTGCAAGAAAGACCAATTTTCTTGTTTTTTCTCAAGTAGGTATGTACGTAGGACGGCTTGTTTTTCCTCCCAGAAGAATTATATATTGGAGTGTTTACTACAGAATTTTTGCATTCACGACCTTGCAAATTGTAAATAAATATTTTAGACCAGTCCAGACTAGTTCAGTAGTTTCTTTACTTTTCTGCTGGTTTTTCCGGATCTTTTCAGGATAACCCCCCCAGGCCCATATTCCGCAAAACTTGACCAAATGAGCTGAAATTTGGTATGGGTATGTTTTCGACCACGCTGAGTTCAAATATCACAAAATTTTTCGATTTCGCGAAATTCGAATTTTTTCGATTCGTAAGGGGGGACCAAGGGGAACCGAAAAATTTTTTGTCTTCGATTTTGCTGAAAAGTTGTATTCAGGGGTTTTCGAGGTCGCAGAACACGAATCTGAAATCTGTTTTTCGATTCAGCTTTTCGTTAGCTCAGTATAAGGCTCACATCTTAAGCTTAAAACTTTAGCTTATAGTGAGCTAACGAAAAGCTGAATCGAAAAACGGATTTCAGATTCGTGTTCTGCGACCTCGAAAACCCCTGAATACAACTTTTCAGCAAAATCGAAGACAAAAAATTTTTCGGTTCCCCTTGGTCCCCCCTTACGAATCGAAAAAAATCGAATTTCGCGAAATCGAAAAATTTTGTGATATTTGAACTCAGCGTGGTCGAAAACATACCCATACCAAATTTCAGCTCATTTGGTCAAGTTTTGCGGAATATGGGCCTGGGGGGGGTTATCCTGAAAAGATCCGTTTTTCCTTTGTCATTCTTTCAAGGGCACGAATATTCTTATATCCTCCGCCTGATTGCATAATATATTTACTTTTAGTTCAGTTGTATGTATATATATATATATATATATGTATATATATACACACATATATATATATACTTTTTAAATTGTTGTAAATGTATATTAATAATATATATAATGTAGATTTTATTTAAATTTGCAGGTTTTTGTCTTACCACGTTATAATTTACTGATACATAAAGACATTGTTTAGTACGTATATATTTATAACGCTGATATATATTTGATTGTGGTCCAATTTTTAATTGTTTATCACTGGATCACTACTGATAAAAATGTGCCGACTTTTGGGGGAGGTATGTTGATTTTTTTATCATCCTGCTCATTAAATTTGTCCTCATGCATTTGATGTTGTTTTGTTGAGTCTTTAAATGCTTTGTTTCATTTTATGTATTTTTATACTTTGTATATATCTTTTTGTTTTTATATAACTTATGGTACCTGGGTTTATTTTATTGGGGGGGGGGGCGGCGGGGCGCCCCCCCACTCGAGCACCTCCCCCACCCACTCGGCCCGACCCCCACTGTTTTGGGCTTCCCCCCACTCACCCTAAGGTGCCCAGAAATCGCCAAATTTTTAGGCGTCGCCGGAAATTTTTGGTAAAAAATCGCCTTTTTTGGTGCTAAAACTTGATTTTTGAGCACTTTTAAGCATATTTATAGCAGTGTATGTGGAAATCAGGCTATTTATACAGCATTTTTAGCAGTTTTGGCCCATTTTCCCCCCTCACTTTTCGACCTTCCCCCCCCCCCCACTAGTGGGGGGGGGCGCCCCCCAATTATTTTTGCCTAAAATAAACCCAGGGTACACACATAAATTTCTGTCTAACTTATACAAAGAAGTGTATATAATAAAATGACCTTTTCGCCAAATGGACGACTGTGCCCATGTCAAGATAAAAGTCACTTTTTGATGTGTTCTGATCTTCCACTTGATTTTCTTGAAGCTTTTATTTTCATGGGGTTCTTGGGGTTCTGGGGGTTCTTAATTTTTTGTAGAGATTTGATCTATAACTATGTTTAGTTTCATTTTTTGATGGGGGTTCTGGGGGTTCTTGGGGGTTCTTAACTCTTCGAAGAGATTTGATCCGTGACTACATATATTTAGTTTCAAATTTTTGATGGGGGTTCTTGAGGTTCTGGGGGTTCTGAAATTTTTTTCAGGAGATTTGATCCTCTACTGCCTTGTTTTAAGTGTTTGCTGGAAGTTCTGAGGGTTCTGGAGTCCGGGTGTACCGAAAAGTGTGCGCGTTGTCTGGGCTTAAATTAAGGACCAACTTGTTGTTCTTGTCGTCAGCTTTCGATTGATACCCATATTATGAATATTGGATGTTTCATCACAGAAATTTCGGGTCTGGGTAAAATTCGGCCCCGGACCCGGCCCCGGCCCCGGCCCCGGCCCCGGCCCCGGCCCACCTGGGTAAAATCCGGCCCCGGCCCCGGCCCCATCACTGGGTAAAATCCGGCTCCGGCCCCGGCCCCGGCCCAGGGTAAAATCCGGCCCCCGCCCCAATAAAATCCGGCCCCGTTGTAATATGAACGAGAGTTATATAGTTTTAATTCTATACGAAAGGTTTTAGATGGCACCAATTAATGCAAACAAAGAGTTAAAGTTCAATAGTAGTTCTTTTGTGAGCCTTTATATGACCTTTATTTGTTTTGACCTTTATACATTTATGTAACCAAAACGTGTACAATATATATAAGCATGCATTGACTATAAATTGTTGAGATGACATAAACACAATGCAGACTCTGCGTGAAGAGTTATGCAAGACTATAATTGTTGTTTAACAGTCCTAAAGAAGTTTTATTTTGAAATTTTATTACAATATACGTAATGTATAGAATTTTAAAGTAACTTTACCGTCACTACGTAGCTTCAATCTAGAGACATGTATATATTTTCTGAAAGCTGGCAAAACGGCCATTTTAACTGTAGGGATAACTTTATAAATAAACCGTTTTGTAAATTATATAAATTTTAAACCAATTAAAACGAAAGTGTAATCTTTTCCACAATCCTCCCGGATCTTTTGCGCTTTCCCTCCAGCCCTAACTTTAGATTTTTTATCAATAGTTTTGAAATTTTGTATGGCTGCATATTAGAGGCTGATCAATTCAAAAATTAAAAACTTTAAAATTTTAAAAAATTTTAAATTTTAGTTTGGTAAAGGGGACCAAGGAGAACCAAAAAATTTTTTGAAAAATATTTTGTTGAAAACTTGCATACAAGTTTTCTGGGGCGCTGAGCACGAATCTGAAATCCGTTTTTCGATTCAGCTTTTCGTTAGCTCAGTGTAAGCTTACATGTTAAGCTTACAACTTTAGCTTATACTTTGTACCAAATCCAAATGCGTTAATATTTTGGTAGGGTGCTACCGGAGGCTCAGTGATTTGAAAAATTTAAGAAATTTGTTTTTTAAAAATTTTTAAAACTTTAAGTTTTTAAATTTTTTTAAAAAATTTCAGCACATATGCTGAACTAACGAAAAGTTGAATCGAAAAACAGACTTCAGAACCGTGTTCAGCGACCCCGAAAACCCCTGTATACAAGGTTTCAGCATAATGTGTCCCCGCAGATAACTTAAATTTCATATGTTTTAAGTTTTCCACATTATGTGCAAGTGGTGATACTCCGGTAGGCGCACACCTTACAATTTTTCGCAATTGTCAGAAATGCTCTACTCCGGTAGGCGCACACCTTACAAAACTGAGGGCATACTGTAAAACGCTCTACTCCGGTAGGCGCACACCTTACTAAACTGAAGGTTTACTGCAAAACGCTCTACTCCGGGAGGCGCACACCTTACAAATAGTGATTTCTTGTACTGGTGATAATATGTACTAAACTGATTGCAAACTAAAATCGCACAACTGTTACAAAATAATTAATCACCGCAATATGACAAGCAGGTGTAGATAATGATAAATTAATAATACTATGTGATAATATGTAATGTGTGATAATATGTACTAAACCGCTGCCGCAAACACTTACTTATACATTGAACAAAAGTTGAACATATTCATAAACATATATATGTAACATGCAACAACATACCTTAACATGTATTAACAAACATGAACAAGCAATGTAAACTAAAGTCAGTTCAAGCGACAGGAAATTGGCTATGTACTTCCGAAATAAAGACCTTGAAAGGGATTTTCTTATGGCAAGCAAACCAAGAGTAAGCAGCCAAATGTCCAGCCAGCAAGTGACCGCGGACGCCCCTTTTTTCACAGAGAGTTTTGCAGTTCCAAGCGGACAAGTAGCATCGTTTTCATGAAGTAAGCTTGATGCGTCTGAGTTAGGCAAAATGCCATTCTCACGACAATAATCAACAGCAGCCCTTTCTAATTGACAGATAGTAGTAATTTCTATCCGGCCAAGGCCAAGGTGGCCCCGGCCCCGGCCCCGGCCGGGGCCACGATGAGGTTCCGGCGCGGCCCCTGTAGTGGCGGCCCCGGTGCATCTCTAGTTGCTACTACTGTGGCTAGATGTAATTTGCTTCCTCTTAAGGCCAGTTCACACTAGGCAACTTTGGGGCAACTTAGTTGAAGCAACTTGGTTGCTTCAACCAAGTTGCTCCGAAGTTGCCCAATATGAATGTAGTGGCAACTGAGAAAAAAGTTGCCGCAACCAAGTTGCCGCAATCGCTCTTGGGGCGATTTCTAGCGGCAACTAGCACGTTGATTGGTCGATTCAAATTATAAAAATATGTGCGCTAGAATTCCTGCGTTTGATTGGTTGTTGCTTCAACTAGTTGAACTAATTGTTTGTGCAAGTTGCTGCAACTTTTTGCTGCAGCAACTGAAGTTGCGGCAACGAAGTTGCTCCAAAGTTGCATAGTGTGAACTGGCCTTTATATAGCGCCAGAAAGTCCACATAATTACAGAATGTCTCCTAAAATTGGCGCCTGTAACGGCTGAACTTACCTTTTCAATGAATTTGTGTTATATTTTTCTTTAGCATTTAATTCCGACAACTACATCTACACCTGCTTGTCATGTTGCGGTGATTAATTATTTTGTAACAGTTGTGCGATTTTAGTTTGCAATCAGTTTAGTATATATATACATATTATCACCAGTACAAGAAATCACTATTTGTAAGGTGTAGAGCGTTTTGCAGTAAACGTTCAGTTTAGTAAGGTGTGCGCCTACCGGAGTAGAGCGTTTTACAGTATGCCCTCAGTTTTGTAAGGTGTGCGCCTACCGGAGTAGAGCATTTCTGACAATTGCGAAAAATTGTAAGGTGTGCGCTTACCGGAGTTACTTTATATAGGTTATCTATTCCCATATTGCAAAACTCACTTTGCATTGTTTTCGCATATCTTCAGATCTATTCAATGAAGTTAATTTAACTTTCATCATCATTTATGGGATATATAGGTGACCTTTTGAACTTAACAATGACACTCAACATATGCCTACTTATATTGTATATATTTGGCCACTTAAGTCTGCTATTGCGAAATTTACTCAGGCCAGAATATATCATAAATTCATATATCTATACATCTATGTGTTTGCAAAAACCGGTTTTCAGACGGGGCCGGATTTTACCCAGTTTCAGTCTCCTATGTAAAGTGGGGCCGGGGCCGGATTTTACCCAGGTGGGCCGGGGCCGGGGCCGGGGCCGGATTTTACTCAGACCCGAAATTTCAGTCTAAGTTTATGAGAAAAGCCAGGAGGACCCCCCCCCAAGTACACCCCGGTTATATGCTACAAATTTGATGATTGAGATACATATATATACATATTATAAACATATCATGTCTGCTGAAGTACCTGCTGAAGGAAAGGATCCGCAACGTAGTCACGTACAAATCAAAGTCCTGGATGCAAACCCATGAAAAAAATTTGAGAACCTTTTTTTCTGATGGGGGTTCTGGGGGTTCTAACTTTTATCTTGACATGGGCCGACGACTGATCTACGTCAGGTTATGTACGTATATACCTAATTAATTAGGAATCCTTTCCTGAAGGTCTTAACCTTATAAAAAAGCGTCTAAGAGTTTTTGTTCTACCTGTTCACTTCACAAGTTCATTTAGCTTTTAATAATCTGCAATTTTTTGTTCTTGGAAATGTCTTGGGTCTAACCAGCTAATATATATAAGTACGTTAATCAGTCTTCACTTTAGAATGCTATAATTTTAGCTTTGATCTTAAGTCTTTCAGTACATATACATGCGCACCTACGTACGTGTGAAGTGAAGTATCTTTCATCTAGTTATATCGCTATGAAAAAGTGCATTGGATTTCCTGTATAGAGTTCTAGGAGATGGAAACAAATTACTCGATTGGGATAGGGCGTTGCCTATACTGTCACAAGCATTTATGAAGGAGGGTTGGAATTTGGGTGTGTCTACGGAAAACCTTGAAAATGGCATCAGGTGCTTAAAAATTGGCAATTTATATATATATATATATATATATATATATAACTTTAAGCTAAAATCCATGTGTTTTGCGACGTCCACCCCACCATCGCCTAGGTGTGACGTAAGGTACGTGCCAGTTGAGCTGGTGTGTGAGTGTGACTGGGGTAGAGGAATCGAGAAGTGCTCAAAAATCAGGGAAAAACGTAAACTGAGCAAATGTCTGAGCATGTTGTATTTTCTAAATCTGACTGTATGGCAACATTGAGTGGTTGTGGGTAGGCCAAAGTAGTGGGGACTTAAGTCGGGGGAGATAAGCTACGGGTTGTAAACTTACGCCGTTTCGATTTTTTGTTAAGATTTAAGAGGATCCCTGCATTAGTGCATTTTAGAGGCCTGCACGGGCCGAATTTTTGCGGCCCGGCCCGTGAAAAATCTTTCTCGGCCCTGTCCGGCCCGGCCCGGCTCGTCCCGTCAAATGCTTCCGCCCGTCATATGAGTTACTACGTATTTTATAGTAAAATCTGGCAAAAACTAGTGGCGGGTCGCGGCCCGGCTCGGTCCGTGAGGTTCGGCCTGCCGCCCTGCCCGTAAACTTTGGCAGTCGGCCCGCCCGACCCGGCCCGGGTCGCGGGCGTAATGCAGGCCTCTAGTGCATATATACGTATATACGCACGTGCGAATTTTGTTGAGTTTTTCACAGTAGTAGAACTGTTTACTTTCATTTAATCTATTTGCTAAGTTGTTTTGGAAGCGGCTAACGATGATTCAACGATTCAGCTGAGGATTTCATCCAAAATATTGATAATTCTGAAAAAGTTAACTCACTGTCTTTCCAGCTTCAGTTCAGAAAGTTACATTGTTTAGATCTGTGAAGTGTGTATATACCTAGTTTCTAATCAATACATTTTTACAAAAGCTTTTTTATAAAAGCTTTTATGTCTATTGGAAGTTTTTTGCTATTTATATATCCCTGCGTGACTCATAGACTAGGCAAAAATTACTTCTAGGTTCCTAACCTATATGAATTATTTATGCCTTGTTGTTTCGTTAGGTTTCACTTAGGAGGGATTCTGTAGCTGTTTGTGTCTGAAAATGTCAAGCCATGCGTTCGTGCATTTGGGAGAAACATATATATACTCATAGGCCCTTTGGTCTTTCATAAATGAGATATATGAAATTGTAGCTATTTTCTGCTTTTATGACCGTTTTCTGTTTCCTGCACGGGTGGGCCTGCCAGCTGACTTTAGCCTAAACCCGTAGGATTAGCTAAGTCTTAGTCATACGTGTGTTCTTGGAGACTGGACATATGCTATAACTTAGCTACGTAGCTACCCGCTTTGTTGACCTTGTCAGGGGTGTGGATAGTCACATTGGAGGGATTTTTATACGTAATTATATTCATAACTATAGAGTGATTAGATATATATGTCGTAAACTGGGCTTATTCTAGGAAATTTTTCTTGGGGGGGGACTCTTTGGGGGGGGGCCCCTCGGGGGGCGAGTCATTCTTGGGGAGGGCGAAAATTTTTAAAAATTTTTCTAAGAACATGCTAAAAATAGCGCCATTTTAATAGTAATTGACAAAAAAGGTCGTTTTTAGTGCAAAAATAACGTTTAAATAGGCAAAAATTGAATAAAAATCTCTGGCGAAGCCGGAAAATTTTTGAAAATTTGGCTTTCTGAGCGATTTTTTCAGGGCAAAAGTTGGTACCAAAAGGGACACCCACTTTTTTTGGGGGGGGGCGATTTTTTGGGGGGGGAACGATTTTTTTGGGGGGGGGAAAGGGTGTTTATGGGGGGGGCCCACTAGAATAAGCCCAGCGTAAATACAGGAATAAATAATGCAATTTTCAACACCTCAGATCCGAAAAATTTAAACGAATCCAGCAATTTCGTTTCTCCGCTAGTGTTGTTTGCATGTATGTGGATTTCCTTTTAAATTCTAATTCTGGAAATGCCCAAAATTTTCAGTCTAGGAATGCTACAATTCTTTCTGCTAAATTCTAGGCATGAGCGACATGTTTGCTTTATTTCTACCATTCTTCAAAATCAAATCTACATTTTTTACAAAAGTTGATTTTTTGATTTTTGTAATATATATATATATATGTATATATATATATTATATATATAACTTTTTGTTGACATGCCGAGCCTGTTAGTTTGAACTTACGTAACGTGTTCGTTAGCAGTAATACTCTTGTTCAATTAATCACCCCCAGTTTGCTGTACACCTGGCATTTTATTTACTGTTTTTTTTGTATTTTTTCAGAGATTTGGTGGCCGACGAACTTCCAACGCATCTCAGCACAGCCAGGAAAAACAGGGTCTTCTATCCACTTCGGCTAATTTCCCTCCGGTTAGTTTTTGGAGTCTAAGTTTCTTTATGTCTTTTTCATTTTGTTTTAATTCATGTTTACTATTATATATATATATATATATATATATATATATATATATATATATATATATATATATAAACTAAAACGGAGCTGTACAGCTTCGAATAATTTGGGGTTTAATTTAATCAGCATGAAGATTCTCTGAGCGTTCATTAGCCTATACGTCAGTTTTCCTACGATTATATTTTTTAATTTTCTCATTGTTTCATATGCATATATACGTAGTTTTATTATTTTCCCCTATTTTTTAGGCAGTAGGCGTTTGCGCCGACCCCCAGTGCTGTCATTGCTCCTGCGGTGCCTCTGCTGCTTCTGTCGTCGAAATACCCCCTGATCCCGGAAATCGTTCTGGCAGTGGGGATCCCCCGAATCACTGTATGACCCCGCCCCCTACCCCACCCTCTTCAGATGATGTTCCTGTGGATGACCCCCGCCCCCCAGATTCAGACCCCACCCCATCCTCTTCCAACTATGATGTACCGCATCCGATTGACTTTAAGAATTTGGCCTCACATTATCAAGAATCTGGTAAAGGATTATGGTCCTCCCCCAAAGCTTCTCATATTGGTTAACTTTGACCTTTAATTAATAAATAATTTAATAATAGTAAATAATTAATAATTAATTAGTAATTAATAATAAATACTTTACTAATAATGATATAAACCTTTAGCTAATATATGAATAATCGGTTTATTATGCTGCTAATTATAGTGCCAATCAGTAATTAATAATTTATGTGTTAATTATTTAATTATTATCTTTCCTGAATTTCAGAACCGGTGCTTTGCAGTCGCCGTAAGGACGTTGATATTGAGCTGGCAGCGCAGCGGTCACAGAATTTGCTGAAACGAAAGCACGGGTGAGCCCTATCTCTCTGTTTTCTTTCACACTTCATTTTTAAATTTTAATTTTTAAATTAATTGTTAAAAAACTTTGAAATTAGTGACTTTATTTGGTCATTCCTGGAATTTCAATTTTACTGTGAAAAATTTGCCGGCTCTCATGAATAAAAATATTGTGTGTGTTTTCTGTCTTACTGAATGAATGTCTTTGGAGTGACAATGTTTTTTACAGTCTAATTTTTGGTTTAATTAGTCATCTTATGCTAATGCTCATTTTATGATGAAGAAATTATTTATGATTTTTCAGGTATGAGGAAAATATCGACATGGACACTGATCAGGCAGCCTACTTTAGGCACAACAGTGGAAGCTTTTCGGGTTCCTTTGCCGATGCGAAAATTGCCCGACTTGAGCGACGCCTGAAAAGTCAGTGTTTATGAATTGATGTTTCTTAACTGTAGAAAAATAAATTGGGCTGACTTATAAATACTAGGATGATTTGTGTCGAAAGTTAGCAGCTGAAAACTGGTTTAGTGCGTGCTTTGAGAAAGTTTTTTTAAAGACAAAACGTTAAATTAAAACTGTATGTATGTGTCAAGATGTCTTGTGGTATTCTCCAATTCCTGTTTCGATTTGTTCCCCCCAGTAAATTACGAAATGTTACCAGCTGCGTCACCAAAACATTGTACTAGACAGATCATTGCTTGCAAGAGTTTAAATCTCATTTTTGTTTGTTTCTGCAATTTACAACTAATTCCTGATTGTAGATGTAAAACGAGAGCTGAAATGTTTGGAGGACATTTTTGTGGGCCAGCACGGATTTCGACCAAATGAATTGGACCGATTGAACTCGGACAGTATGAAACGATGTCTTCTGGATATCTATAATCTGAAAAAAGAACTGAAAGGTTGGTTTAAATCTGATTAAAAAGTAAAAGGTTAGCAGGCTTTTTCTATCAGCTTCGGCTGGATTCGTGAGGGGATATGGGATTCGCATATTTTATTTGCCATGTACGTACATGCTGGTTGAAATCGGGTTGTTTCAGTTGCAATTTTAATCCTAAATTAGACTTTATGCTCTGTTTTATCTAGATGTAGCTCAAAATGCTCATCTATTTTTAATTTTTTTAATTTTTTGAAATTTTTTAATTTTTATTTTGCTCCTCTACTACAGGTTTGAAGAATAGCAGCAGCCTGGGCGCTGCCTGCCTAGAGCATCTGAAGGCCTATGAAGAGCTGCCCCAGTTCTCTTTGGACGGTCACCGACTTCAGGATAATTTGCGCATGGCGTTGCAGTTTTTGGCTGAGAAACGTCGGGAATCCGGGCGACCGGAAAATCCCGAGGTAAGCAAGCAGTTTGCGTTCTATAGGTAAATCTGGGGCCACAAGAGCTCTTTGAGTAGACGTTTGCTTTGGTTGACTTTGATTTTGCAAAATATTTCTCTACCCGCGTTTAGTGTCTGATAGGGATAATTTAAAAGTTTTATACTTAAAGAAAGAAAATTAGGTAAACGCGGGCTAGCAGGCGGATCCACGAAGGATACAAGCATTAATCATAAAGAAATAATGAAAAAGCCAAAGCTCCCATTGGCTCTCTTTAGTTTCGGACTAAGGCTTTGCCTTTAGTGACTGCAGGCAGGCGTTTTTCATTATTTATTTCTTTATGAAAAGTTTTATACTCGGAATGACACTTGAAATTTAATTGTAGCTTTATTTCTAAAAGTCATTTATAGTTTAATTTTGTCCTCTTTTGCTGCCGCTTTCAGCACATGAGCCTGGCCGAACTGCGTGCAGAGAAGTCCCTGACTCGACAGGTCCTCAAACATCTGGACTATACGCTGCGGGCCGGAAGCGCCGCCGGGCAGCAGCCGCAGCCTCCCCAAGATCATCTTCTACAGCCGCTCTATGAGCGCTATGATCAGCTGAAAAAACAGCTGGCACAACAGAGCACCCTATCGCCTCGGCCGTCCCTGTCAGATCTGGAACCGATCCCAGAAAATGACTGGCTCCAGGCTTTTCAGAAGGCGGCCCTCAGTGGTCCAGATGCGGACCAGCAGTCTGGAGCCGAGGATGCCGTTTTGGCCGAGGGGTCGGAGTTGGACGGGGCTGCAGGATCGTCCAGTCAATCGGATGATGAAGTTTTGGATTATTTTTTGAAGGTGGGTGCAGAGGTTGCGTTGGTTTGTTTCTGTTCCTATAGTTGGGATATCTAGGAATAACGATGTATTGGAAGGGTTTACGGGTTGGTTGTTTTCTGAGGCGTATCTCATGTTAATGGGCCTATTTTCCCCCATCACATTTTAGTTTTAACATTAAATAAATTTGTTTTTCTTGATCAAGTTTCTTGTTCTTTTGCTGGAGACACGATAGTGTTTATCTATGTTACAATTTATTCTATTTAGTATTTCGGACAGTTTTTATATATTTTTTCATGTCTTTTATCACTTTTTGCTGTTTCAGGTTAACAGTCGCGGTGCTGATACGGCCTGGCCTAGCACGGAACCCGGTGGTTTCCTACAGCTACCACCCCAGCACCCCGTGGCATGCTCTGACCTGAGGCGACCCAAAAGTGCCCGGGGACTCCCCGCTACTACTACTACTACTGGCGGTCCCCCTCAGAAACCCCCTCAAAATTTCGGGGGTACCTCCCCGCCTCCTTCCCCGGCTTCTCCGACTTGCTGTGGGACGACCAATATACTGTCTCTGCATCTGATGTCGCCGTAAGTTACATTAAATTCAAAATTAAATTTTAAAGATTGATTAAATCGCTGATTTCAGAAAACAATGATATCCGTGATTTTACACATTTTTAGACAAAAAAGGAAGCAAATTTTTGATAAAAATGTCAAACTTTTTAAAATATTTTGCAACACGTTCTCTGAAATATTTTTCTGAAAGCAAGGTTGTCGCTTTCTCTTTAATTAACTGAATTTTGTTTTGGAAACTTGAAATAATCAAACTTTTTATTGCATAGATATTTCCGGTCTCGCACCTACATTTTCCTGGAAATTTTAATTTTTTTCATTTCATTTCATTTCCTTTTTTAATTTTCTTGTTCCAGGGAAGATCTGCATCCCATCTATCGAAGTCTGGTGGATCAGAAGTCTACCCTACGCCGGCTGCTGGGTCCACGTCTGCGTCAGAGCCCCTTCCCCCCACAGCCCCCGATACCCTTGGCAGGGGCGGGGGGAGGGGGTGGAAATGCTGATCTATCTTCTTTTGGGACGGGGGATGGTCAGACATCGCCATCTCAGCTGCTGTCAGTGACCATCCCACCTGGGCCCAGTAGTGATGTCGCCGCCTGTGGCAGCGAATGCAGTGAACAGTCCGCCCTGTATTTGCAGGCTGAATATAAGGTGATTATGATTAAAGAATTTTAATTTGAATTTAAATTTTTAATTTTTCATGGTTTTTTGGACGGGGGAGTGATTTTGATGTAAAAAAACAGTAAATGGATGGAGGCAGGATAAAGGTCACTACATATTTTTTGTTTTGAGATTCCTAGTGGGTCTCTGTAGCTTTTGTAGGAATTAAAGTAGCTGTGATGCAAGGAATGTTTCTTTTGTGTCCTTTGAGAGAATGTTGTATTGTTGTCAAGACCTGAATCTGAGGTTTTGCTGAAACACTAGTTACGTAACATTCATTAATTTATTGATGCTTTGACGTAGCCGGTTGTTGCTATCCCCGCTATTTTTGACGTCCTTTTCAGTTCATTAATTTTGTTTTTCTGTCTATTTCAGCTGGTCAAAGCCAAAATTCGCCTTGTGGAAGCCCTGCTAAGTAAACATCGAGCCTCTTGCTGAGACTTTGTGATTTAATTTTATTGAGACTTGACTTGCAAAAACTGTTGGACATTTTTGTTCATATAATATTATGCTATTTTTTCCGATTATACGCTCCTCTGCCTGCCTGTGTGTGAGCCGGAAATGCAATACGGTGGCTTTCACGGTTTCTTGAAAAAGTCGGGACAAAATCAAGATTTTTGACGGTCAGTCAGCATTGGTTTCCGGCTAGCAGTTGTAAATAAATTGTTGTAAACTTAAATTTTTGTTAACTGTTTTGGTGACCTTTCTACCCCCTGGCTTGTCGACCTGTTTTTGTACGATATTATGTTGTATTTTCTTAGATTTCTCCTGTTGCAATTATTTATTTCCCTGGTAAAGCTCTGTTTTTGTTTAAACTGACTTTTTACGATTGATGTTTCGTGCAATTCGTTTTGTTTCTAACAAATCGTGATTTAGTTTGGGTTTGTGGTCTAGGTCCGTTCTAATGTGCGAAAGTTTTGTGTCCCTACTCGAAGGAATTATTATATATTCCTTTTTCTACGGTTGTTTCTAATTTTGGGATTGTAACATTCAGCCTGGTTAAATTTAATTTAATTTATATTATACAAAATGTTTTTGTGAGTCTAATGTTACCGCGTAATTTGACTTGAAGTTTGTGGTATGGTCTATGCTTCTCATATTTAAACATTTGTGACTAATGACTCCCTTTTCTTATGTATATATACAGATTTTCTACGTTGAAAACAAAAGCAATTTATGTAATATATATCATTTTTTGTAACATACATAAATATATTGCTAATTCTTGTACAAATATTTTTGTTTTGCGTTTCAGGAATATTTATACTTTACTAATCTGCTTGGTTTATTGATATTTCATAAATCATAATTGAATTATATTACAGATTCCTTGATTTGCAAATGTTTGAACAAAAAATTTCTTGAGTTTTCTGTTTTTTAGTTATAACAGAATAATCCAACCCTACTAATAGTTTCTGTATTATATTTTTAACCACTATACGGGTACTTTAATATGTGTGACAATTTGTATTCTGTAGTATACATAATATTTGTTCATATTATGAAGAGTACACAATAACTAAGAGTGTGACCAGTTGTAGGGGGGAGTCACTAGGTACGTAATTTTGGCAGGTGGTAAGTTGTGAGGGGGTCAGCCGTTATAGTGCAGGTGAGGTTATTGGGTACTCCTAACATTGCTTACTTTGTGCTTCTAGTGCTACTGCTAACTTTAGTCTTACGCATTATCTCTTCTATTCTATCTACGTTCTGTTTTTTCTTGGAACCTTGAAACTTTAAATGTCATTGAAACTCTTTTGATCCGGTTAACCTAACGTTCCTGCATACTATTCTGGGCTTATTCTGGGGAATTTTTCTTGGGGGTGGGGCTCGGGAGACTTGGGGGGGGGGAGGCTAAAATTTTTCAGAATTTTCTAAAAGTATGTTAAAAATTATGGTATTCCCTGAAAAAGTTTGTTTTAGTCTAAAACTGAGCAGATTTACAGTTAAAAAGGCTAAAATTGAGTAAATATCTCCGGCGAACCAGGAAAACTTGAAATTTTGGCCTTCTGTGAGACGTTTTCAGGGCGGAACTTGTCATCAAAATGGGGCACCCACTTTTTCGGGGGGGGAAACGTTTTTGGGGAAACTAATTTTGGGGAGGGGGGGGGATCGTGCACCTCCCCCTACGGCAAAATAGTCCCAGCTTATTAATGCTTCAGATATATATTTTTACTGCAAACACTTGAATTACGTAACCTGTTGTGCTCTTTAATTTTAACTTTTTCTTGCTATTTAGTTAATGTAGTTGTAGTCGTAGATTACCTTAATAGTATCTTACTGAACATACTGGTAGTTCGTGATTTATTAATTTTAATTACGTATATACCTGACCTTTGTAAATACGATTATGTAACTACTTTCTTGTAGTAATAATGGATGTAATATATTCCTTACTGTAAGTCACCTTTTAGTATATTATGCTTTATATGTTTTACTTTCAAATTTTTTGTTGGGTTAATCAAGTTTCAGTTGAAACTTAAAAGTTTGGATTTATGCAGCCGAAATTATTGCAACTTCCTTAATGTCGGCTTAATTTATTCTGCGATGTGCAATCTGTAGCTGGAAACATTTGCAGCCCTAACGTGGAGTTCGGACTCGGAGAGTTTATCTTTATTTTTAAGCCCTGCTGTTTCTTACTTTTATTTAATTTATTTTAATTTTTGGTTTTTTATGTTTTCTGATTTTGTATTTATTACATTTGGTTCAATTCAAAGAAGGCTTACAATTTTGTACGTACTTATTATTTATATACTAACTTGTTTTGCAGTAGTTTTTGTAAGGTTCGAAGCGGTTCGGTTTTTTCAAACTTAGAGTTCCAAGAAGGTGTTTGTGTTGCAGTAATTATTGAATACTGGAACAGAATATTTCCGGCATTGAATGAATGCGTAGAGTATAACGGATATGAATCTTTATCAAAGGGATTATTTTGTCATATTCATTTTATGTTACCGTTGAAAATATTTCAAAAATTCGCTGACTTTAGACTAAATTTCTAAACTACTAATTTTACAGTTTTGAATATTATTCTCATATATATTGTTGCCTTGTTGTGTTTGGGTTATTTGCTATGGTGAAGGTATTTGTGACACTGGTACAATTTTTTCTTATACGTATTTTGTTACTCAGTCATGTTTTGCGAGATAAGATTGTACGGGTGTTGCTTTAGTGTTACATAAGACTGACTATTAAGGATGTATATCGTTTGTTCAAGTATATTCGGGTTGTGTACTATACCGTGTATGCTTTTTGGAGTTAAGGTTAAACAGTGTTTTTGCGCTTTACGATGTTATGTTATGTAGCATTGTTCGCTCTGTTTTTACTGTCTGTCAGCCGGTAAGCCTTGATTTTTTGTTTATTTACGTATTATATTAGGTTTTTCTGTAAAAAAGTTTTACTAAACTTTCTTTTATTTCTTTAAAACTTTATTCTAAATATTTGTTTTCTTTACATGGAAGGTTAATCTGTTAAAGTTTCGTTCAGTTTAATTGAGACTACGCATCTTTTGTAACCTTTTTTGGAAAACTCGTATAAATTTCTGTATTAGCATTTTGTAATGCTATGATACGATATCAGCGGTTGGTGACTTTACTTGTGGAATATTAACCCAGTGTTTTTAATGTTTATCTTTCTCTGTAGTTTTGCTCTTTTTTGCAGTTTGCTATTATATGGCTTTTATAGTTGTTCGAATAAAAGTACTTGTTTTTTTCGTCAATTTCCTGTTTAGGGCTTGGGAGGGGAAGTTTTGGACAGATTAAGACTTAGGAGGATTGTTGCACTCACAGGTGTCCGCTGTCGGGTTTTGCAAAAGATTCTTTATTTAGGATTTAGCAGTCTTAGGATTCTTTATTTAGGATTTAGCATTCTGCTAAAGGAACTGGAACTCACGGAGATAAACACCCTATATATTTTGCAATTTTGCAAACATTTTGCATAACATCATTTAGCTAAAATTTTACAACGCTCGTGGCAAGAAAAAATGTTACAGAACCCGTGGCAAGAAAAGTCTAATCATCTACCTTTATCATTTAGCTAGCATTATTCTTCGTAAAATTAGAAAGGGATTAACTCCGGGGCCGATGTTTTGAACGTCCAGGGTTAAGTTGCTAACCCGGGTTTAATCCCCGTGTTAAAGATAGGCCAGTGAACCCACGTTAGCGAGTTAACCCGGATTTAGACGGTAACATTGGCCACAGGTTTGCATATTTTGTGTTTTATGGCAGACATTAGGTCAGACCGTCAGAGCTTAGTTTCGATTCCTCATTCAAGGCAATGCCGGAGACGCAGTAGGAATAATTTAGGTAGCTTCCATACTACGAGTTGTAGTCCGAGGACCGTATTCCATTAAGGTTGTCGACTAGTAGACTGGGCTAGTTGTTGTCTGTCGAGTTTATGTACTACCAGGGTGTCAGTGTATCATAAAAGTTGCACATGTGAGTAGGCAGAGCTGTATATGCTAGTTCCAGTTCCATAAAAGTTACTGGTAGTCGTCTAGGGTTCTCTAGTTTCTTCTGGTTTCGCTGATTTTGACTTTGATTAGTGGCTAATTTCTCCAGTTTCCATAGCCAAAGTGGCCGCTCGACAAAGATAAGAAAAGTAGGCAAAAGTCAGGTTGTGTGTACATTAGAGCTAATTTCTCCACGAGGAAGAGCGATTTCACAACAACTAACAACAGTCCCCAGTTATTTGATAGAGATATCGAATGACAAGTATAACCGATGTTCCGTGAAAAAATTACTTCTGCCTGCAAAAAATCTGAAAAATCGAACTTCTTCTAAAATGCATTTTCTAAAACATTTTGGAAACTAATAAAGCTACATAGAGTGACCAAAAATTCTTGGAGTCGAACTGTGTGCAACTGTCCTGTTCCTGAGTTAACATTTGAAGTTAAGCCGATTTAACACGATGGAGATTCCCCATGGGATTTCCCCATTGGGACCCCATCTGTCCCCATGGGGACGCCCTATGAAAATTTTCATGGCAATTTTCGCGGGGATCTCCACGAAAATCCCCATGGGGACGGATTGCTCGCCGAGCAATTTTTCATGGGCATACCCGTAAACTGACCAATCTAATAGATTGCTGCAGTTCTTCATTTGATAATAACAAAATTTGTTGCAGTTTTATTTTATTGTACATTTTATTTATTTTGTTATTTTACTTGTGGTGTAATGTTTTTGCTTTTCTTCTGTTTAATGGCCTGCTGAAGACAATGAAGTTATTTTGTTTATTCGAAATGTAATGATTTATGAAATCCTATCACGAAATTGTACCTCAACAAAGGATTTCCAGAGCAAAAAGTTGCTTCAGCTAAAGCAGCAGCTGGACTACAAATACACCACCGCTTAATTTCAGTGATTTTACTGTTGCAATCATGTTTCCAACATACACATTTTCAATAAATGTAATGTGGGTAATAACGTCCCCGTTATCACCCCCCTTCCAAGTCCTTTCCTAATTCCCACTTTCGCTGTTTTTTCTAAAACTCCCCCAAAATCCCCCAAATTCCCCATAAATATTGTATTTTTATAATTGTTGGGAAGTCCGATAATTATGTATTATTTTGTATGTAAACCCCTCCCCTAAAAACTGTGCAGTGCTAACTTTATGCTCATCTTTCGAAAATTATTTAAAACCAGTTATTTCTGAGCGTAAATTTAACATTGCACTTATTTCCAATCCTTGTTGGCTTAGCGAAGATAGACCCTCCCGTTCCCAACGCATAACAAAATTCTCCTTGAATGATTACATCATCTTTTCGTCAGTTGGGAGATTTTGAAGTCAGCGAGAGGTCGGTTCTTGAGATTGGGGCCCCACCCTTTTGGCCGTCTACACCTAAAAACGTAAGTCTCTATTTTTTTTCCTTTTTCTTTGAAAACCCTTTTTAATTTAATCCCTAACCCCTTCTTTTGCTCTAATCCCCCCACTTTTTACTTATCCCTTAATTGACTTCTAACCCTTTCCCTCCCCATTCCGACCTAACTTCGCGGGGTTGCCCCCGTTTTCCCTTCCCCCCCCCCCCGGGGTCTAACTTAGCTAGCTAACCTCCCTCCCCCTATTTTGTTGCATTTTTGTGCTGTCCTATTTGTTGCTGGTCCCCTTCTCCCCTTTTTTGTCTGTACTTTTCTCTGTGTCCTTTTCCCGTGTGCTGTGCGGGTAGCCCGCTGTACCTTGCCAGTCTTGTCTGGATACCGCCGGACGGACTCACTTGTCGTATCCTTGCCCTGTGTTGTCCCAATAAACTCGTCAGCTGTCTTTTAACTATTTTATTTAATTCTTCTTACTAAGCTGTACTAGTTTGATCTCTTGGTTTAGCTAGGTAGAGCTCTGGGAATAGCCCGGAGCTGACTTATAACTGAGCCTATTTTTGTGTGCGTGTCTCCCCAATTTTGTTAGGCGCCCCGTTGGCGTCCCCCAAAAAGTGTCCATTTCCCCCTTGGCGAGGCAAGTCGGTGGTAGAGAGCCGCCTGGACTAAATATCTCCATCCGCAGTCGCAGGTCAGCGTCTTGCGCACAGTTCCACTTGTAAAATTGGGGCTTGAGCTCAGCGGTTAAAATCCCTAGCTCCCCCATATTTTACATTAGGCTGCCAGCTCTAGGCTCTCCCCTTTTGTCCAAACTTGAAAATTTTGACGAAAAGCTAACAAAAATTACGTTTTTGCCAAAATCTTGAGTTTCTTTACTCGTTAAGCAATTTCAGAAAAAATAGCCCTCAGGAAGATATTTCTTTTGAAGCCTGAACTGGTCGCTTTTCGTTAGCTTTCCCACAGTTCGAAAAATCCATGTTCAAAAATTGTTTTCATGTTATTGCAAGTTTTTGTTCAAATTTCATGTTGTTCAAGCCGAAGAGTTGAAATGAGACAGCTATACTGCACCTAGTTGTAACAAGCACATTCTAAGCTTTAAAATGATATTAAAATTATCGCTGAACTCCAAAAATTGAGCAAATTACAGTCTTTCAAAATTTGCTGCAAATACCCGAACCAGCACCTTAAAACTCCAGTGTGAACCCGGCTGAGTCTGAACTAGCAAATAACTGAAGGTAGACGACGGATAATTTAGTGGAAACTGAGTTGAAATCCACTGAAACCAGATAAATGTTGTTACAGATGTCAACATTGTTAATAATTAAAGTTGTTGTTAAAAATTCGGTCTGAATTTGAAGCTAACGCTTGTTGCTGTGTCCACGTTTTGATTTTCATTTCTCTAACTGGGATGTCATCGTATCCACTGGGATCCCACGGATTGTGGCTGTTTTAACTTTATCTGCCCTACTTGTTGCTAAATATACATTAACATTGGGTCTAGTCGAATAATGGGGGTTGTCCCATGAAAATTTTGAGGGGGTTTGTTCCTGGTACGTTTTCTATCAGTCCGCTCACTGAGAATACGCAGGCCTGACAATAACAACTTTTCTCCCTGTTGGGTTTTCCCCCCGCGACATTTGGCACTGTGCTAGACTAACGGTGCAGCGGATCGATCTGATTTTTGGTGTGTGGAGAGAGGAAGAGCCATCAACGCAGATACTAAAAACTTTTTGTAGCCCAACCCAGTCAAAAGTTACATCGGTCCAAACTTTTGCCATATTTTCGGGTGGTCGGACCAAAAAGTAGGTGTCATTTTCAAAATGTCAAAAAATGAGCAGGAGCGAACCAAATGACTTGAACTTTGCACACATATGTTAGAAAGAGTAGCGCATTCCACTGGTATGTTTTGGAGCTCATAGCTCCAACCCATAACCCAGGAGGCGGGTGGCTTTTTCCCCCAAAAGGGGTAGGTTTTTTCACCCCATGGCTATACCCTCCCCCAACTTTCGGCTACTCCCCCCCCGCACCTCCCCAGCGATTTTTGGGCCGGAAAAAATAGCTAAATTTGGCTAAAAAATGGTCATTTTTTGAAAACTTTTCCCCACATTTTGGCTTAAAATCGATTTTAAACGGTGTAAAAAAGCTTAAAACGATAAAAACAAGTCTTGTTTTGACGAAAAAAGTGTTAAAATACAGAAAATGTTGCTTTTTAGGCCATTTTTTCTATTTTCTGAGGCCCGAATTCTGGGGGGGGGAGGGTGGGCGGGGGAGTACCCCCATCACATTTCGTGGGTCGACCATCAAATCTCCAAAATTTACCCCCCCCCCCAGACCCAAAGTTCCAGGGAAACTATGTGTAATGGAATAAATAAAATCTTATGTTGAAATTAATTAAAATCAACCAAAATTAGTCTAATGATGAAGAAGACTTCCTGTGCCATTGATTATGAAGAAGATCAGTAATTATTCTGTTTATTATTGAATGTCCAAGCAATAATCATGTTATTTAATTGTGTGGTTGCCTAGCCAGAGTTGTCGAGTACTCGAAATCATTTAAATCCCACACAATAGCGTTCAAGGTTTACGTCTAATCGAAGATGACATCATAACAAAGGTGATGCAGTTAGGCCTAAGTATCATTCAGTAGGCTTAACGCATGTTCTGTTGACAAAAACCACTTTATAAGCAAGGAAACGGGTAATTCGGTCACCAAATCCCCCCCCACAATAGGAGTTGTCACTCCTTATCCAAGTAAAAAGAAAAATAATAAAACCATAAATCAGACACTCGAATTATGAGTTGATACTCAAACCCGATTGCAAGGCCTCTAAACACCAGTTTGTCTGCTCGCCATTGGTGAGTTAAACATCATTAAACAATTACCAACGAGGAATCTGAAAGTCATAACCTTGTGCATCAAAATAACCATGAATTTTCTCATAAATAGCAAATTATGTCAAAAATAGCAATTATTGGAAGATGGTTCGATTCTAACCCCTAAGTAGCTAAGTACGTAGTCAATCAAATAAGGTTAGTTAGTGATATTTAATGTTATTGACGTAATATTTAATTAATTTTCGTAATTTCGATCGGTCATGACTTGGACTTATATGAAAGAGAATTTGACGCTGATTTCTAAAATCCAAACCCGATTTCCAACTCCCAAAATTAAGAAAGTTATAAGTAAAATGTTTTTATAGGATTACTTTTTATTCCGTAATCTTATCACTCCAAACAGGAGTGTTCTAGAATTGGTTTCTTTTTGGCTTGACTTAAGTCAAGCCTTTTCCTTTTTTTATTGTCTGGGAGGTTGTCTACCTCCCAGACTACACACCAGTCAGGTGTCGCTCTCTCTTTCTTCTCTATCCATTGGCCTTTCTTTCTTCTGTGTAGTAGCAATTGTCCTCACTTGAACTTTTGGCCGAAGCCAGGGCCAACGGTGTCCGTTCAAAACGTCTAAAGTCAAGACGTCTAACATTCATAACGTCTACCGACGAAACGACTAAAGACGAAACGTCTACTGACAAAACGTCTAACTTTTTTAAAATTGTGCCACACGTTCAAAACGTCTAAAATCATTTTTTTCAAGAAAGCGAATCAGGTTTAATGTTACTTTGAAGTAAATGTATTTCCAAAACACATTAAATTAAACTCTACGTCTACATAGTTTAAGAAGTATATTTGAGACGATGCCATTTCGGAAAGTTTAGACGTTTTGAACGTCTGACACAATTTTGGAAAAATTAGACGTTTTGT
Source organism: Trissonchulus latispiculum (assembly GCA_030248195.1). Classification (NCBI taxonomy): domain Eukaryota; kingdom Metazoa; phylum Nematoda; class Enoplea; order Enoplida; family Ironidae; genus Trissonchulus; species Trissonchulus latispiculum. Next base: position 26,240 of record JASAND010027201.1, read on the forward strand.
CGGTGGACATTTTGTCGTTAGACGTTTCGTCGGTAGACGTTATGAACGTTAGACGTTTTGACTTTAGACGTTTTGATAGGGAACCGGGCCAACAAAGAGGAAAACAAAATTCTAGTGCTTATTTTGCCCAAGTCATGGTTAGAATGGGGCCGACCTCCTTCTTTTAATAATAAAATTATAATAAATAAGTTAGACGTAGGTAGGTACTTAGTATATCATGATGGAAATTTTAACTTATAGAAAATTGTGTAATTTATGCAATAATTCCTGAAAGTTATGAAATTTCACAAAATTGTGGTTATGTTTATGTGTAGAGCAAAATTCTGCAAAGTTTTGCCGAGTATCAGCAATTTATCAAAAAACAGATTGAGGGGGGGGATATGTTCCCAAATCTCATTAATTTCCATCCCCCAACGCCCAGCTAGCTCAACCAGCCGTTACGAGCTATGTGGTAAAGATATGCAAGTTGCTAGAAAGTTCTAGAACTTTCTAAACTCTGCTTCAAAATGAAAGAGAAATTCCGCCGCTAACTCGCTGATAACCTGTCATCGAGCTGTCAGCAAAACGGCCACCCCTGTCCCAAAATTTTCAGTTTCAATCAGTGTTCGCTTGAGTGCAACCGAGAGCGGTTGCTTTCCCCTTCCCTTGTGCGTTCTCCAGTGCTATTGTCATGGCATGAGGAATGCAAACACACCTCCCGGTTAGGTTAAGAAGTAGGTTTCTGGCCTTCGGGCCACAAAATTAGAAATTGAATCCTACAGCGAACACTCACAAATTAGGGCCGCATAGATTTGTTATACCTGGCCGGAATTACAACTAAAAGAAAAAATCCAAGGAAAACAACGGCCACTTTTTGGCTTTTCTTTTATTGTTGTTGTCGGCCACCGGGCCTCATTTTTTATTATGTGGTTTTTGGCCTCAGAGCTCCATTGTTCGTTTTTTATGTGGAGGCATAGAATTTTGAAATGTTGCCTACCGGATGAAATGGAACTGTAATGCCCAGCAGTGGCTAAAGAATTATGTGAATGGTTGTAGTTGATTCTGTATTTTTCTGATATTTTTGAAAATGTAATTGTTTCGGTTGATTCTGTAAAATGTAATTGTTTTTGTTCCTTGATTCTGTTTCTGGCTAGTTGATTGATTTTCGGACTGTGCTTGGTGGAATGTATCCTATGTTTCTGTAATGTATTTTATGTTTCTGTATCAGCTAGTATTGTACAGTTTTGGGAAATAGGGTGTTTGTCACATTTTGTGGTCTGATTGTCGTCTCCACTTTGCTGTCCACTGTTTGGTACTGGTTACTGAACCGTATTCCAATTAGATATGACCGTATTCATTAATTGGAGCTGATTTCATTAAGCTAGACTTTTCGAAAAATATTTTGATGCCTGCCTGCCGTGCACTTTCGAATTTTCAGTAAGTTAAGTGACACACCATCAATCCACTCTTGATCTTGATAGCCAAAATTATCTTGTTTCTGGAGTCGATGTTTAAAGATCTGCAGCCTTTAGTCGAAAAACATACTTTTTTGTTTGTTCCTAAATTTACTCCCTGCCTGCACTTATCGATCTCTTTTCCGTAAATTAAGTTATCACTGTTTCAAATTATATATTTTTTATTTTTTAATTTTATATTTAATTTTTTCTTAATTTCCAATTTGTAAGGTTTATTAATGCTGTGTTACTGTCAACCTTTCATTAGTCTTTAGTTTTAATTTATATCTCTTCTTTAGTTTAAAAATAAACATTTTGGCAGTTTGTCCTCCCGTATGTTCCTTTCTTTAGCTGCTAGTTCTGGGAAGAAGGATAATTTATTTTATTTTAAAACTAAAAACTATATTGACCTTACAAATTAATGTTTAAATGATCTGCAGCTGACTGCAGTAGCTGAAGAATCACTTGAAATCAGCTAAACTAGGCTAAAAGTGGTTGCACTTATCTTTGATTGCTTACAAAATACTTTTATTTTTTGAGGTAATTTTGAACTAGCTGGTATCCTTTTGTGCAGCGATCTTTGAAACGTGATTAACTTTTGCAATTTTCGGAGTTGGAAAGAGATCTATAAATCATGTAAAGCTTTCAATGAGTAAATTCTCCTTATGGAACAAACAAAACAAGCTTATGCTTTTTCGACTTATCAGCTAAAGGCTGCAGATCTTTAAACATCGACTTCTCAGAACTACAGAATCCGCCAAAATTTCTTTTTGTGCTATACTAAGGAGATCAAGCGACGGCTTTTTGGATTTGACTCAGTGTCACTTAATGTTACTGAAAATTCGAAAAGTGCACGGCAGGCAGGCATCAAAATGATTTTTCGACCAAACGTCTAGCTTAATGAAATCAGCTCCAATTAATGAATACGGTCATATCTAATTGGAATACGGTTCAGTAACCAGCATCAAACAGTGGACAGCAAAAGTGGAGACGACAATCAGACCATAAAATGTGACAAACACCCTATTTCCCAAAAACTGTACAATACTAGCTGATACAGAAACATAAAATACATTACAGAAACATAGGATACATTCCACCAAGCACAGTCCGAAAACGGTCCACTAGCCAGAAACAGAATCAAGGAACAAAACCAATTACATTTTACAGAATCAACCGAAACAATTACATTTTCAAAAATATCAGAAAAATACAGAATCAACTACAACCATTCACATAATTCTTTAGCCCCAGCTCAGCATTACAGTTCCATTTCATCCGGTAGGCAACATTTCAAAATTCTGTGCCTCCACATAAAAAACGAACAATGGAGCCCTGAGGCCAAAAACCACATAATAAAAAATGAGGCCCGGTGGCCGACAACAACAATAAAAGAAAAGCCAAAAAGTGGCCGTTGTTTTCCTTGGATTTTTTCTTTTAGTTGTAATTCCGGCCAGGTATAACAAATCTATGCGGCCCTAATTTGTGAGTGTTCGCTGTAGGATTCAATTTCTAATTTTTTTGGCCCGAAGGCCAGAAAACCTATTTCTTTTAACCTAACCGGGGAGGTGCGTTTGCATTCCTCATGCCATGACAATAGCACTGGAGAACGCACAAGGGAAGGGGAAAGCAACCGCTCTCGGTTGCACTCAAGCGAACACTGATTGAAACTGAAAATTTTGGGACAGGGGTGGCCGTTTTGCTGACAGCTCGATGACAGGTTATCAGCGAGTTAGCGGCGGAATTTCTCTTTCATTTTGAAGCAGAGCTTCTAGAAAGTTCTAGAACTTTCTAGCAACTTGCTATCTTTAACACATAGCTCGCAACGGCTGGTTGAGCCAGCTGGGCGTTGGGGGATGGAAATTAATGAGATTTGGAAATATTACCCCCCCCCCCCCAACTGACCCTTTTTTGATAAATTGCTGATACTCGGCAAAACTTTGCAGAATTTTGCTCTACACATAAACATAACCAAAGGGACAATTTTGTGAAATTTCATAACTTTCAGGAATTATTGCATAAATTACACAATTTTCTATAAGTTAAAATTTCCATCATGATATACTAAGTACCTACCTACGTCTAACTTATTTATTATAATTTTATTATTAAAAGAAGGAGGTCGGCCCCATTCTAACCATGACTTGGGCAAAATAAGCACTAGAATTTTGTTTTCCTCTTTGTTGGCCCGGTTCCCTATCAAAACGTCTAAAGTCAAAACGTCTAACGTTCATAACGTCTACCGACGAAACGTCTAACGACAAAACGTCTACTGACAAAACGTCTAATTTTTCCAAAATTGTGTCAGACGTTCAAAACGTCTAAACTTTCCGAAATGGCATCGTCTCAAATATACTTCTTAAACTATGTAGACGTAGAGTTTAATTTAATGTGTTTTGGAAATACATTTACTTCAAAGTAACATTAAACCTGATTCGCTTTCTTGAAAAAAATGATTTTAGACGTTTTGAACGTGTGGCACAATTTTAAAAAAGTTAGACGTTTTGTCAGTAGACGTTTCGTCTTTAGTCGTTTCGTCGGTAGACGTTATGAATGTTAGACGTCTTGACTTTAGACGTTTTGAACGGACACCGTTGGCCCTGGCTTCGGCCAAAAGTTCAAGTGAGGACAATTGCTACTACACAGAAGAAAGAAAGGCCAATGGATAGAGAAGAAAGAGAGAGCGACACCTGACTGGTGTGTAGTCTGGGAGGTAGACAACCTCCCAGACAATAAAAAAAAAAAACTGACTTAAGTCAAGCCAAAAGAAACCAATTCTTGAACACTCCTGTTTGGAGTGATAAGACACGGAGAAAAAAGTGATCCTATAAAAACATTTTACTTGTAACTTTTCTTAATTTTGGGAGTTGGAAATCGGGTTTGGATTTTAGAAATCAGCATCAAATTCTCTTTCATATAAGTCAAAGTCATGACCGATCGAAATTACGAAAATTAATATTAACAAATCTATAACATTAATATATCACTAACTAACCTTATTTGATTGACTACGTACTTAGCTACTTATTTGTTAGAATCGAACCATCTTCCAATAATGTGCTATTTTTGACATAATTTGCAATTTATGAGAAAAATTCATAATCATTTTCATGCCCAAGGTTATGACTTTGAGCATTCCTCGTTGGTAATTGTTTAGTAATGTTTTGCTCACCAATGGCGAGCAGACAAACTGGTGT